>MU226071.1:5560404-5580282 GCA_018584345.1 Thuja plicata | reverse complement strand
GAGGGAACATATTTCAAGAAAATCAAAGTAATTTAGCATGGTATTCACTTTTTTGATTACCAACCAGACAATAAGGTGTTTCAATATTGTCACCTAGTAGTTGCCACCTCCATTTGTATCCATATAGTTAAATCTCAATGTGGACATCGTAAGTGGGATTAGATAGTGAGGATCATGAGACAATATTACATGTTCTCTGTGAATGGTCTGAACCACTTGAGTTGGTCTAAAAAGTATAATATGTGTGTACCTATTTCATGTGTTAGGACCTACTTGATATTTGTGGATTAAATTGACTATACTTTGTTAATATATTTAAACATATGATGGACTATAATTTGTTGATATATTCAATGGACCTATTTGATAGTTCAACGGCTTTAATATATAAATTTTTATGTATGCTTTTATATATGTGCTTGTATACATGTATGGTTTTATATCTATGCTTTGATTGTTCAATGATTTTTATAGATTTCTTAAATTATTTAAAGATCCCCTTAAGACAATAGTTTGAACGCTAAAATATGATGAAATTAGTTATATTACTTATGACATGTGTTAGTTGTCGAACGAGTTAGAATACTTATTGTCCATTAGTTACATGTATTGACTTGTTATTTTTTATGATATATGTGTTAGTTCTAGAATGAGTTAGAATATTTATTGTCCATTAGTTACAAGTATTAACTTGTTATTTTTTGTGATATTAATTCTAGATCCCCTTATGACATCCCCTTAAGACATTTGTTAGATTACTAATGACATATTTTAGATTACTTATGTATACTTTGATTGTCCAATGATTTTTATAGATTTCTTAAATTAGTTAAAGACTTCCTTAAGACATTATTTTCAAAACTAAAACATGATGAAATTTGTTAGATTACTTATGTCATGTGTTAGTTCTAGAATGAGTTAGAATACTTATTGTCCATTAGTTAGATGTATGAAAAAATGTTGTTTTTTTTATGATATATGTGTTAGTTCTAGAATGAGTTAGAATACTTATTGTCCATTAGTTCCATAATATCATAAAAAATCATAATCAAATCAAATCAAATCAAATGAAACCATATAATAAAATCATATCATATAAACAAATGAAATCATCCAATCCAATGAAACCATCTAATCAAATCATCACATCTAATCAAATGAAACCATCTAATCAAATCATATCATCTAATCAAATGAAGCCATCTAATGAAACTAGCTAGTCAAATGAAACCATCTGATCCAATGAAACCATCTAATAAAATCATCTAAGCAAATCATAACATCTAATCAAATGAAATCATCTAATCAAATCAGCTAATCATCTAATAAATATATGTCTTGAATCATAAACTAAAAAATATAAAACATATAATAATGACATATATAAAGAGTCTAAAATCAAAGATCTGTGCAACATGTCCTAAACTAGGGAGTCATCCAGGCGCATGCGAATAGAGTGACCCTCTGACTGACTGCCATGACCATCCTCTGGCCGTGAAGCAGCAACTGATCCCTGCGAATATAAATGTATGTATATAATAATATTAATGTAAAATACTTGAAACATTATAAATGCATGTTTAAACTGACATGTATTTAAAACTTACCTGACCACTAGTCGGTGTCACATCTGTTGAATCTCTCCTATGAAGATGCTCTGAGCCCACACTAGAGGTAATGGGCTCTGCCCGAGTGTCACGAGCATCCTCTGGCTGTGAAGCAGCAACTGACATTTGAAAATTTAGTACAATAGTTGGTTATATATATATACACACACACACACACATGTGCATAGTAGTATATTATGTAAAGTACAAGTGTACACATAAATGTACATTTTACAAGTGTATACATGCATGCTCAAACCTATATGTATATTTAAAAATTACCTAACCACTAGTAGGTTCCATATGAAGATGCTCTGAGCCAAGACTAGAGGTAATGTGCTTTGCTAACTGTGCCTGCAAAATATTATACATTGAACAAACATCAATACACACATCTACAATTAATTGTTCACTAAATGGTGCAGGAGCACCTAGGCTATCCTCAAAGCACTAGTAAGTTTTGGCTTGTAACTGAATCTAGCCAAGTCAGTATGTTTTTTATTAGACCTTATAAGTTATTCTTATTGTGTGTGACTAGGTGAATTAGTGATTAGTGCCAATTTCATTCTAGTTTAGTTTAGTTTTCTTTTAAGTGTTTAGTACTTAGAATAGGCCTAAATTTCAGAAATACGGTTTAAATGTGTCCTAGACCTATCTAAGGTGAGAAAGATGCATACACAGGATTTAATTATGTTAGTTCATCAAGATGTATGGGTTAGAGGCCCTAAAAGATATTTTTCATCATTAATCCAAAAGATGCTCAAAAGTTGTCATGACAACATTTGCAAATTTTTCAAATGTTGCATGCAACTCAACAAATTTGGATTCCCCTCATTGTAGGAGTGGGAAATCAATGCTAGTGGCCTAGAATGGTGGAGGAAGCATCTTATGATACTCCATGGCCCATTTCCTGAGGTAGATTGATTGTAAGAAAGTTTTTGAAAAGTGAATAGAGAAAGTGTTCTGAGATACAGAGTACAGTCGACTTGTTTGAATGTTTTTAATGTTTTAATGGATTGAAAATATTAATCTGTTGGTAAATTCATGTATTAGGAGTATATTCTAAACTTTTTCTTTCAGTGAGAAAGTATATTAGTGTTTATTTTGTAGCCTTAGGAAATTGTTTAAGTTTTGAGGAGTCTATTGGTCTACTTCAGTGTAGCTTTGGTTTTATGGCTCCCCCATGAAATCCAACCGTGGAAAACTCAAAAGTTTGGATGAATGAGTTAGGGGAGCCTCTGTACAGTGTGAATATTCAAGTAGGTGTTGTAATTACAAGTCTGTCTCTGTACCCTACCTTCCTATAGTGTATCCTATTGATCACTTCTTAACATATTAGGGTTCTTGACTAACCCTAACCTTCCAAGGATTCTTTCTACAAGATCCTTCTCCCTTCAACTTGCATACATCAACAAAGAAACCAAAACATACATCACCTAGCACAATGGAGCTCTTCTTGCCACATCTTCATTAATTGATCCAACATGATGAAGAACACTTCTACATGGAGAGGTAGGCTTCTAATATATTAATTATATCCACTCCAATATCCCCAAACACACTTTGCACTAGAACCCTAAATGATTTCCAAGAAATATACCAAATTCACCCAAAATAGGGCTACAAGAAATTAGGCCTAATTAGGATCTTTTTCTCAAATAACTTGAAATAACCCTTAATAAGATGGTAAACTAATCTTTGATCCTGACACCCTTTATAGAGAACTATAATTTTTTCTAGGTCATGTCCCCCCAAACTGTCCATACAATGACTTCCTAGAAACAAGGCTAAAATTAGGGGTTTCAATGCACACATAACATATCCATTAGAATATTTTTTTCCATCATTAAGTATCCTTCAAAAAACCTTCCCATTGAATTTGGGACTTCACCACACATGTTTCTACCTCTCCACAATCTCTGATTGAAGCTATCAATGTCTTCAATCATCCTTATCACCTCAAAAATTCACTGTGATCCCTAGCCATGAAACTCTTGCTCGCCTAGGGAATCACTTTAAAGTTAGATTTCTTGACTTCCAGGGCCCCTCCTTCACTGTAAAATATGTATAAGGAGTCATCTCCCTAATCCCAAAGGCCCATTCAAACTCCACGGTGGGAAGAGGATCTATGACTCTATTTGCAGAAGTTGCTTGGTTCAGACCAGTGACTGGATTAGAAATAAATAAATTTACAAACCTTAGTAAAATAAAAAAAAATCACAATCTACCACCACACAGAATCTCAAAAGGAACTACTCTAACTTCTTCATCAATTACAATAAGAAATGTAATCCATTAAAACACAAAATGCTCAGAAATTGTTAAACTGCAACTGTTTCTTCAATTACAAAGTCCGTACACAAACATTGAAAAATTAACCAACCTCTTGAAAAGGTTAAGGGAGGTCTTATATAGTTGAACATTACCCTATCCCAATTATTTTATACAGTTAGAAACCTCAAATTCCCTAAAAGACATTATTACAAGAAATGTTGTCAATGACAACTTTTACAACTTTTGTGATTCTTGCATAAAACATGGTCAAACACCTTAAGAACTTAACCAATTGCATATTTAGGATAAGTACACATCATATAGGTCTCATAAATCCTTCCTTGTCCAATTTCACACCTGAATGGATCATTTTCACTACTGCCCCAACATTTGGTAATATCAATACAAATGAGCAACTTTGGACAGTGCTTGAAAAGAAAGTCACTAAAGACCTAATAAGACCTCCTTATCTAACTCAACACATCCTAGGACCTATAACCACCTGGATTTGGTCTACTCTTACCATAGACCCTATTTTCCCTAAGTGTGATCATATCCACAATTATGTTCAGACAACTCTTCAATTGGTTGACATAATTCATTCAAATCAATTTTAATCTCCTAAGTGATCTAATCACTAAGTTTTATTAATCACCTAAGCCAATCAAATAAAATCAATTCAAATCATACATGGCTAAGGTAATTGATTTAAAATGAATTAAATAAATCCCTATTATATCAAACCACTTGCAAAAATAATATCTTCTAGCCTAAATTAATCTAATTAATTGGCTATAGTCCTAATTAATTATCTAAAGCAATAAAAAGCTTAAATAATTAATATTACTATTTTTGAATGAATATATTTAATATAATTCATTTCATTAATATTCCCCTAAACCCCTAACCTAACATACCTCAACCACCTTGACCCTGGGTTCAAATTCATCCCAACCTATTCACCCCATACTAAATCTAATCCTAATCCCATTCTAACCCACCTCCTAATGATGTCACATTCCTAAATATGTGATTAGGAACTCAACCCACTTGAGAAAGTCAACTTTCTCAAGCTTGACTCTTATCCCTCTCCATGCCTCTTAAGTGCTTGCACTTAATGCATATGACCTCTCCATGCCTCTTAAATGCTTGCATTTAATGCATATTCCTTAAGCACATGCCGCGTCAATGTCTTTTGCATTTATTTCTCTTACACCTATTAATGAGGTTTTCAACTCCGTGAATGAACCTTGTCCCCCTCTCTCTCCTCATTTTTTCTATAAATAGGATTTTTTGAGCACAAATAAGCCCTCAATTTTTTAATGTAATATTGTTATGCCCATATTTTGAAGGAGTTTCAAGCATTGTTATGCTATCCATTTTTACATAGCTTCATATTGATTAATAGTTTCATTATCATGCATAGTTATAATGTTCATTTTTAGAGTTAATATGCATTGCTTAATGATTAAATAGTTTTTTTAACTCAAATCTTTCATGCTAAGTCATATATGTCACTGATAGTAGCATAATCTGAGGGCTGTTATACTCTTCTTAGTTAGAAAGCAATAGGTCAATTTTAGTGCTTTATATGCTATCTAACCTTGTTTTCCACTAATATATTTATTTATTGAAGTGTTGTGCCATAGGTAACAGGTGCAATATTTCACACACACATTTTTGGCATCCACCGTGGGGCTCGATTATGGATTTAGCCTCATTTTAACTCTATTTTTCACTAATCTATCCTTCTAGTTTTCAGGTCTAGAGTCATTTCTGGTAGTAGAAGGCCACATATAGGATATGCCCTTGCATCACAAAAAACAAGGCTCACATTTGGGATTTCCTGGATCATTTTTAGTATAGGATCACATCTGGTGAATACATTGTTGCATCTGGTAACACAAGGTCATATCTAGTCTTCTGTATCATTTACTGCATTTCCTGGATCGCATCTGGTGAATTTTTTTGTGGATTGCATTGCCTAACCCTAACATCCTAACCAATGGTCATTTTGACATTTTGACAGCCTAACTAAGTGCTTGCAGGTTTCTGAGAAGGAAATAAGAAGACAATACTAATGTGTGTGGTTGTAGGGATCTTCAATTGATTTCAATACTAACCCCTTTTTCAAATATTTCAAACTTAAACACCATTTTCTCAATATGTGTCAAGTCAACTAGACTATTATGCTCTTTTCCTCTTGAGGAAAATTAGAAAATTAGACATTGGTTTAACACTTATGGAGGGATTTGGGGCTGAATGAATAAGAAATATCATCATTTAAACTTGATTTTGGAAATCAATAATTGAACAAATCAAAGAATTTAACATTGTGGGCTAATTGAACAAACTCATTATTTAAATTGGTATCAGAAATCGAACAAGCTACTCATCTAAATTTGGGGAAATTAAACAAATTTACTTTCAAGCATTCTATTTCCCCTAAAGTAGGAACATCTTATATCGAGCACAACATTGCTTGAGGGAACAAACTATTTGATTGACTTTGTTTTGGGAAAAAATGACATGGATCAGGAGAGTATGCTCTTCTTCATCAGAAGAATCATAAATCTAGACGTCCTACACTTGCCAATCCTTTGTATTATTATTTAATAGTAGAGAGTCCGCCGGTTGAAGAAAAAATATCCCGAAAATGACCCAAGTGAGGACAGGTTTTACGCTAACCCTTCCAACTCACTATAAATAATTGCTTCCTCGTAGCCAAAGCCTCGAAAGACGGAGCTAGTTTTGTTCTTGGAATTTTAACATCATTCCTTGAACATTCTTGGGTATGTGTAGAGCGGAGCCGCTTGAATCTTTCTTGTGAGACTACACATATTTGAGTACTCATAGGGCTATACGCCTCAATTTTTCCTTATGCAATTCTATGGGGGAAGGTTTTGAATGGATTGCCCCATCATAAACAAATAAACTTCATAGACAAATGACCTGATTCATCTCCAAAAAGGTGATAATCCTTGTGAAAGGAAAAAATTAATTTCCCCAAGACACTCTTCATATCGTGCCCTCACTTGCATTTGGAGTCGGCTAATACAACATCATGACTAGAGCCATTGCATGCTTGGTGATGGCTATATTCTGATTAGCATTTGACTGTGTACCTAAGTCAATGAACAAGGATTTTCATCCTCCACCTAGAAAATAGGGTATAAGGATGTGTTTGTTCACCCTTTAACAATGCAACAATGCTTGATGTAACTGAAAATCATTAAAAAGATAACATCTTCAAACAAACAACAAATTTCAATCTTGAGTCTACACATGTGTTTTTCAACCATTGATAGGTCTCAGAATGCAATCTAAAATAAGACAAACTTCACGCAATTCCAAGACAAATTTTTCAAATCTAACAGAGACATCAGAAAATCGCATCCTAGATTTCCTGGCTCATATTTGGTATCCTGGCTCACATCTACCATCATGGCTCACATTTGGTCAACACATCATTGCATCTAGGGTTCAAGCTTGCATCTAGGGTCATCATCAGCTCGTATATTATTTTTCCTGGCTCCCATCTAGGCAGGGATAACTTTAAGAAACCCTCTCCTAGGAAAAAGTATAAAACCATGGCGAATCGTACATTAATTTATGGGAAAAAATTTATTGATGATGGCAATTTTTTTTCCAAATTAGGAAAATAATATAAAGGCGTAGGCAATTGTTTCCCTATCGAATGAAAATTCCATAAAATCCTGGCGAATTATAAATTAATGTGGGGGGAAATATATAATATATGAGGCGAATGATTTTCTTTTGAAGCGAAAAAAATATTTGTACTGGGGATTTTTATGTGCCATTTGAAAATATATTTATTTTATTAGCTAATCTATCGTTAATTATGGGAAAAATAAATATTTTATTTGGAAATTTTCAAAAGATGGGACTCGTCAATGCGTCATGTGGGCCAATGCCAACTAATGTTGACTGTCTTATTTGAGACCGTTTGATTATCCTAGATCAATGGTTGAAGTTTAATTTCAGCCCAATTTCTTCAAGGAAACAATTTTCTCCAAGAAGTCACTAGAATAATGACACGTAACAGTGTAATTAATGTAATATCACATCTAACAAATATCACCTTTATTTGTTGTGAATATAACTGATCACACATGGACACATAACCTAATTAGTAATATCCATTTTTTTATATTGTTAAATGTATTATTTGAGACCATTTGATCATCCTAGATCAATGGCTAAAATTTAATTTCAAGCCAAATTTTTGAAGGAAATAGACTTCTGCTGGAAGTCACCAGAATTATGACATGTATCAATCCTTAAAAAGATCATCGTAACCATGATTTTTTATTACTATTGGTTATTTGTTTATGTGGACAGTGGATAGTGCAACTGCAACTTGTAACTCGTAAATTGAAAAGAAATAAATGCCTTGTTAGTGACATTCTTTAACTGCCATCTTTAACTATCAATAGTACGCATGCATTTATGGGAAAGATTTACATGTAGAAATGAAAGATTAAGGATAGTGGATTTAAATCTCTCACATGCATAATGCATTAATGGAAAATGCATTAAATATGGTTAAAGAAAGAATAATTATTAATTTCTAAGTATCTGTGATCACTACTATCAATCAAGGGGCCAGGGCTATTTATAGACAATCAGGCTTCTTTCTTCTTCATTTTTCTTTTGGTAGATTAAGAGTCAGAGTTGTCGGTGGTAGAAATTTTGCCTCTGGTTTTAAGGTTTAGGTTTTTAGGTCTTTAAGCTTTCAAGAATTAAAGATGGACACACCAATCCATTTGTGATGCACATCCCAAGATGACCAGAGGTCCTTTTTGGGCAATGTCTTGGAAGAAATCCTCACTTCCATTTGTAGGGAGGTTGGTGGCGACGCTTTTATAAATTCTGTTGTGTTGATGTTATTGGGTTGAGAGTTCCTTGAGAATGTTCACAGATACCACATCTACATGGACATTACATCCTAGTTTTTTGCGTCTCTCCTCGACCTCAGAGGACAGAAGGTGGATATGTTGATGTTGTCTAGGAAGGTTTTTAAAGAGAAATTCCTGAAGGACGATGTCAATGTTGTTGTTTTTGCAGAATTAGGGGTGGGGACCCCTTGGCCAAAAGATATATAGAAGCTATTGGAGCTGGGTAGAAATGTGGCCAGACAACCCTTTCTGTTGAACCTCAATGACGAGAAACTAATGCAACATGAGAAATGGGCATGACTTGGGAGGTATTTTATTTAGAAATGGTTTTACCTTGATGAATTTGATGAGTCAAACTACACATGGCTTGACGAATTCTTGGAGATTATCCTCTCTGGAAAATTCTACTCAGATGAAAGGGAAGATGAAGATCCTTGATTCCCTAGTTTACCCATTCCCGTTACCTTGGTCTTTTGACAATGGACATGCACAGTTTCACCTTTTTTTATACCGTTAAGAAGTTCCCTAGTAGGTTTCTATTTTTACTGTAAGATGTAGTTTATGAAAAAAAAAAAAAAAAAAATTCCGCGTTTGTTTCACTTTTCTTTTTATGGGTATAAAAAATGATTCTTAGACTTCTCTGTGATTACAATATTTTAATTAGTTTTTTATTAAGGTAACAACAGGTTTTGAAGGGGCCCCAAAACCATTTACAAAGCACCATAATGATAGACAAGAAAGGACAAAGACAACAATGAACTATCAAACATGACAGAAAACCAAAAGAGGGATAAACCCCACATTAAATAGTAGATATCATATCAAAACAACAAACTACTAAAATCTTCTAGCAGATAAGAGACAAAAAAATTCCAACAACCAAAACATTCCAGCATTGAAGCTAAACAACTTCCATATGATCTTCCAGCATCTGAAATTCAACCATTTGCAGTTCCATGCTCTGGATCGAGTCCCGCAACTTGGTGATATCTTTGATCTGAACATCGGCTTTCTTTTTAGTGCTGGAGCGAGTCCTTTTTCCTGGGCCCGAGATATGAGTTTTGTGCGGGACATCATCCTCCTTCCTTGATTTATCATTATAGTTACCTTCCAGAAGGGTATATAAGGATTTTAGATTGTCCACAGAGTTTTTCATACCCATTTTGTTGATAGTAGTAAGTTTTTTGAGAAGAGCCTTGTTGTTGTTGACCTTATCATTTTTTTTTGATCTTGTTATCAACCATGGTACTAATCTTGGTGTCCATATATTTAAACTTATCAAACACATCATTCCCTTGATGGTACATGATTGCATCATTGTGCATTTTGTCCACAATTTCTTCCAACAATGCATTTCTTTCTTCTAGGTTCTTATAATTAGCTTTAATCTTCTTAATATTGTCCTGAATCCATTTATCCATATTATAGTTGTTCTCCACTTTATTTCTAGCCATTTGAAGGAAGGAAAGAGTAGCCACCCTTTTGACATTGACCTCTCTCTCATGGAGATCGTCCTCTAGGATCCTCATGTTCTGGTCATTCTTCACTTTAAATTCACCTTTTCGGATATCTAGTTGTACTCATCATTCTCATTAGTTGTGTTATCCGTATCAACTTTGTCATCTTCCTCTTCTGGGAAAATATTCTCCTCATTGTTCTCAATTTTGCCCTTGTCAATATCAATTTCTTCCATGTACCTTGTCTCCCTGTGAGAATCCTAAAAGTCTTGATTCTGGTCATCCTCACCATCATTATTGACAGTATGGTCATCAATGTGGGTATCAATGTCCCCTGAATCCCTGTGAGAGTCCTAAATTTCATGGTTCTACTCCTCATCACCATCATTTTTGATAGTATGATCCTCCATGTGGGTATCAATAATATTGTCAATTTCTTCAATGATTTCATCTAGGATGTTGTTCTCCATCTTTTGGGTTTCCTCAATATCATCTTTACCACCCAAAGGCTCATTGGTAATGATGTTGTTCATCTTTAGATCATCAATTTTTCTCAGTTTCCCAGTGAAACCCTCATCCTCAGAAGACTTGATATCATATTCATCATCAGTTCTCATCCCCTCGATGTCATCATAAATTGACAAAGAGATATCAACAACAATAGGGCCTTTACGGATTTTCTTAGCTTTCTCCTTACTAGAACTCTTACCAGTAGACACCTCCATACTCTTCCTCTTAACATTATCAATACTCTTAGGAATGGGTTCAGGGATATGGTTTTTAACATACTCCATAATCAACATAATTAGACCCTCATGTAAAAAGGGTAAGATTTAACTCTATGATCAATAATGCTCTGATTGAGCGAGATTAAAAGATAGTAGGGAAAGAAAACCCTAATGTCATGATAGAAATGGTTAACGAGAACAAAATGGTAATTGTATACCTTTGAATACCTGTCGTCAAGGGTGAAGTACTCCATGATAGCCCAGACCACGAATGCCCATATGTGCTTAATGTTTGATAGATTGACATAGTCCATATCACACTTCAGGAGCATGGCCCTCTCCTCATCAGTCTTAGGTAATTTTTTATACCCTTGGTTTCCCTCTTTTTTGTCTTTTGAAAAATGCATTCCCTCTAAAGGGAGACCTGTAATTTATGCTAGGCGGTCCAGAGTGAGCTTGACAGATTTTCCTAGAATGTTCACTTTCCCATTCTCCCACCCATTAACAAAATATTTTGTTGCTTCCTTGTTGTTTCCATGGAGACACTTTAAGTATCTATGAACTTTACCCTTCTTGAGCTTGCTCCACACCTCTTTTTAATTCCTAAATTTACACTCCGCAGGTTCTTCTCTGTTCAAATCTCCCCCCATTTCTTCATTCTCTTCAGTCTTGGTATAAACTCTCTCACTATTTTGTTTCATACTAATTTTCATCTCAAAATGAATACGGATATTCAAAAACATAGATTAATTGATCATACCCCAAAAAGCTTGCAGCTAAAGTAATTCATCATAAGTTTGACACTTCACATGGCTCGACATTGTCGTTGTACCACAGATCGAATTAGCATTAATCAGAATGATTAATTTGAATGACTTCACCTACCTTGTGATTAACCCAGTCATAATTGAGAAATAATCCAACCTCATCATTAATTTTAGTGTTCTCATGCCACTTGCAAGTGACATCATTCTTCACTCCAATATTGGCAAGACTATTTGCCACTTGGTTAGTTTCCTAATAATTATGAGTGACATAAAAGGAAGTAAATTTTGAGGCCACATAATTTATCTTAGAATTTATATGATCATTATTCCATGACACCTTACTATTGCCTCTAATATTATTAATAATATTTAAAGAGTCTCCCTCTAGCCAGACTTTCTTATAGCCCAGTTCCTCTGCCAGCAAAATAACATTGAGGGCTACCATAGCCTCAGCTCTATGGTTATATTGGATTCCCAATGGAGAAGAAATCACACCAACATAATGACCATTCTGATCTCTTATTGTGCCTCATCCTCCAGTAGTTCCTGAGTTTCCCTTCACAGCCCCATCGAAGTTAGATTTAACCCAGTCTTTAGGGGGTGAAGTCCAAGTAGCCATGGATCTCTGATTGATAGGATTAAGATCTTTTTCATTTTTGTCACTTTCCCTCTTACTAAAGTTAGACTCAGATTTAGATGAAAGGAAGTTTTCTTCCAGCGCCCTAAAAATTTGGTTTCCTACCACTTCAGGGGTAGACTGCTTTTCTCTAAAGATTCTATTGTTGTGTTCTTTCCAAATTCTCTAGTAAAAATGAGGAGGAATGAGGAACCAAAGGTCTTTGTCTATAAATTTTTGAGGTGGGTAGCTCCATTCAGCGGCAAAATCCTGCCAAACAGAAGGGAAACATCAGCAGAGATTCCATTTTCTAAAGATGATATCCCAAACTTTATGAGTGAAAGGGCAATGGAGCATGATATGATCACAAGATTTAGAATTTTCAAAACAAATACTACATCTATTAACAATATTTATACCCCTCCTAGAGAGATTATCAAGTGTCAACAGTTTATTTTGAATTAAGAACTAGTAGAAGAAATTGATTTTAGGTATAAGATTTTTATACCACACAAAGGAGCAAGGAGGCCTTTCCTCTCTTTCAGAAAGGATATTAACAGCAGAGGCCATAGTGTACTTTCCATCAGAACTAGGATTCCACACAATCAAATCTTGGATGTTATCTTTTATATGCCAGGTTTGAAGCTCATGCTGGAGGGAAATAAGTCTAACATAAATTTCTCCTGAATTCTTCCAGTTGTTGTCCTGCCAGTAATCAATAGCTTTAGTGCCAATAGATTCTTTGCTTGTCTCAATGATTTGCTTCTAGTCTTGGTTGTTGGACAGAGGCTCTGAGTGGATCCATTCATCATCCCAACTTCCATCTTTTTCCTTTTACAATCAGGTCTTTGGTAGATTTTATACTATTCCAAATGAAGGAACCATTAGTACTTTTGTCATCACCTATAAAGTCCTCCAAAGAATTATTGAGCAAGAGATATTTGTGTTTATTGATACATTTCCATTCTTTTTTATCTCCATAAATCCTCCATAGTTGTTTCACCATGAGGGATTTATTTATGATTTTAATGGTTCGCAACCCAAGACCTCCCAACTTTTTAGGCTTACAAAATTTTTCCCAAGAAACAAGGCTCAGTCTTTTCTTTTCCTCAACCCCTGACCAAAGGAATCTTTTCTGGATTTTCTCAATTTCAGTAGCAATTTTGTGGGGAATTTTAAACAAGCTCATTGCATAAATAGGGAGATTCTGAAGAGTAGATTTTAGTAATTGGAGCTTTCCTGCATTGCTGAGGAGCGCCCCTTTCCAACCAGCAAATTTATTGTTATATTTATCTATAAGAGTATGCCAAAAACATTTTGCAGGACTGGAGCAAAGAGGTAAGCGCATGTAAGATGAAGGAAGTTTCCCAATAGTACAACCAAGAATAGTTGACATTTTATTTTGTCTTTCTTCTGGAGTATTTATGAAGAAGATGGAACTCTTAGTCCAATTGACTAGCTGGCTAGTTGCCACAGTATAGATAGAAAGACCTTTGTTCAGATTTCTAGCTCCTTTAATAGTCGACTCTCCCATGATAAGAGTATCATCCAAAAACATTTCATGAGAGAAAATTAGTCTAGCTGAAGAGGGTTGTATATGACTTATTTCACCCTTTTCCACCATTTTATGGATGTACCTCCCAAGGCACTCAACAAGTATAGAAAAGAGAATAGGAGAGATAGGATTTCCTTGTCTCAGCCCTCTAGTTGGTTTAAAAAAACTAGAAGATCCCCCATTAACAATGACAGAGGAAGAAATAGTATTCACAAGTTGCATAATACTTTTGATAACCTCTTTATCAAAACCAAAAGCAGATAGCACCATCTACAAAAAATGCCAATCGACTCTATCATAAGCCTTAGATAGGTCTAGTTTCATCATGAATCCCTATTTTTTTGCCTTTTCTAGAGAGTGGATGTTCTCATGAGCCATGATGATAGAATCGAGGATTTGTCTCCCAGGAAAAAAACCATTTTTCTAGGGGAAAATAATATTTGGAAGCAACTGAAGCAGTCTGGAGGTAATAACTTTAGAAATAATCTTGTATAAAGAATTGTACAAGCTGATAGGTCTAAAATATTCCACAGTATTGGCTCCCATTTTTTTAGGAATAAGAACCATGAAAGTAGAATTTAATTCCTTGAGAAGACATCTAGTTCGAAAGAATTCTTTGATAGCATCCAGCACATCTTGACCAATAATATTCCAAAATTGCTGGAAGAATAGCATAGGGAAGCCATCTGGGCCAGGAGATTTTTCTCCTTCAAAGGAGAAGACAACCTTTCTAATTTCCTTGTTCGAAGGGATAGCTTGGAGCATTTTGTTAGAAGGATCATCAACCAACTTGGGGATGGCAGAGAGAATATCATCCTGATTAGATCTATTCAAATTATTATCCTTAGCCAGCAACTCTGAGAAGTATCTTAACATTTCTGATCTGATATCTTCCTCCTTCCTTATATTTTTACCTTTAGATTGGAGATTCATTATCCTATTAATAGCTTTATGTTTCAAAGCCGTCATGTGGAAGAATCTTTTATTTTTATCCCTTGCCTTAAGCCAAAGAGCTCTAAATTTCTATCTCTAGAAAGATTCCTCCTTGGTAATAATGTTATGATAATCTGCTAGAAGTTTGTTTTCCTTGATTTTAGTTTCCTCTCAAAGACCCTCCTTCTGGATGATGTTTTGAATTTCCTTAATTTCATTCTGCAAATTCTCTTACAGATGGAATATATCCCCAAACACTTCCTTATTCCATCTTTTAAGATTACTTTTTATAGTATTCAATTTCTCAGCCATTCTATACATAGCTCCCCCTTCAATAGTGTAGTTCCACCGTTCCTCAACCTTATCTTTTAAATTAGGGTGGGCTAGCCACATTCATTCAAATATCAAGGGAAAAAAATTTCTTCCCCTAATTTGATTAATATTTAGGGATATAAGATACTGGTCAAATCCATTACGAAGTTCAGCAGAAAGAGTGCAAAAGTACTTGGACAACCAATCATTAGTTAAGAGGGCTCTATCCAGTTTCACCTAGATCGAATCCTTCCTTGTAAATATATTCCACCAAGTATAGTCGATGCCTTCCAGGTCAATATCTAATAAGGCTTCCTCATTAATAAATTCTATCAGATCAGATCTGCTATCAATTTGGGTCCCTCCCTTTTTTCCTCATTTTTGAGAGGAGTGTTGAAGTCTCCCATGATCATCCAGCTAATTTCTTGATAAATATTACAAATATCTTTCAATCTTTGCATATACTTCTATCTACCTCCTCTAGTGTTAGGGGCATATACATTGATAAGGTTCCAGCTGAAGTTCTCCTCGAGGAAAGTAATCTTGACCACTAATATGTTCTTTTCACTGAGAATTAAATTGCACACAACATTTTTATTATTCCAAAAAATCCCTATGCCACCTGAAGCACCCTCAGAATCATCTCTAATACTCCCATATTCTTTAGACACATGCATTTTTTCCAATTTATCTTTAGTCATTTTAGTTTCTTGGATGAGTAAAATATCAGGTTTTCTATCTCTAACCATGTTCCTAAGAACATCATGTTTAGGGAGGCTATTAAGCCCTCTTATATTCCAAGAGATGACTTTTATATTAAAGACTTGGAGAACATATCTCAGGGATGGTACGTTGTTTTCCATCCACTATATTCTATTTTTCTTCCTGCTCTCTTTTCTTCTTATGTGATTCCCTTCCTTTTTTACTTTTAGGAGTGCCAACATCAGCCTTAAGTTGTCTTCTAGATTTTACTCCCCCTTGATTATGATTTTGTTGTTTTTTAGCAGATTCACATGAAGTACTATTATTCTGGTCACCTTTTTTACCTGATTTTTTGTTGAAACTTTTATTTTTCTTTACCTATGGCCAAGGAGCTTCTTGGTTAACAAGGTTTATCTCAAGACTCAATTTTCTCTCTAGGCTTTCTTCACTCCACAAAGCAGCAATAGGTGATAATGAGTCATCATCACTATCTTCTGAGGAATTTCCATTAAGGTCATGTTCCCCAAAAATTCCTTCATTAGGAATAGGAGAAACAGCTCTAGAAGGGGATAAATCTTTTGGACCATTCAAATTGGTTGCATTATTAGTAGCTTCTAGCTCCTTCACCTTAGGCTTTCCCTACTCTTAACTAGATTCTACACTAACTACTTGATCAATACTAGGCTATTTATCCAAAGTTTTTTGGTTTTCAAGTAGCAGATTTACCTTTGATTCATTACTGGGTTGTTTATCCAAAGTGATTCAGTTTTTAGGTAGTAGATTTACCTATGATTCATTACTATTTAAACTCTTTGTTTTGTTCTCCTAATGACCTAGATCAGGATTCCCTAAAGAACTATCAATAGGATTAATTTTCTATTTCCATACTTTTTTAGGTTCCCTTTTATGATCTTCTTTTTCTTTTGGTTTTTTTAGCGGGCAATGTTTATCCCAATGACCAACTTTTTTACAGGAAAAATAAGCAAAGGGAAGCGATTCATATTCAACAGTTTGGATGTACTTACCCAGTTTAGAGTTGATAGTGATGACCTCAGGTAGATCTTTTTTGTGATGTATGTTCACACAGATTCTAGCATAGACCAATCTAGATCTTGTCGCTATCATCGGGTCAATCGATAGCAGCTCCCCAAACGCACTCGCGGGACCAAAAAAAACATCCTCATGCCAGTATTCTATTGGGAGGCTAGGTAGTCTCACCCAAATAGGGGCAGTATCAAATATATCAACATTGAGATCCATATTCATAACCCATTTTTGAAGAGCCAACAATGATTTTCCAAACATCCAGGGTCCTCCACATAGCACTTTTGATAGGTCTTCCATATTTGAGAACACAAAAGAGAAAAACCCCTTTGGCATTGCTGCTATATCCACTTGTCCCTTGAGTTTCCATTTATGATAAGTAAACTCTCTAACAAGGTCAATATTAGGTCTTGACCCCGTAAACTTTCCAACCAAAGCAAGAGCCATTATGGAAATAGTATGGTCCATAAGGAGATCAGGGATGGATATGCCAAAGTAACCCTTACAGGGATTCAAAATATTGTTGATTCTAGGAAAAATAGATTTTCCTAATGGTTTTATCCTGAATAATGACAACTAGCTACCTTTAAGTAGATTCCTGTTTGAAGCATGATCATTTTGATTGGCCAAGGAGCCTTTAGATGAGGTTTCTCCTTGCCCACCATCTTGGAAAGGAGGGTCCTTGACTTCATCTAAATCTTTTGTGGAGCCCTCTTCTATTGATCCTCCTGCTGCCTGCTGGTCTCCTGCAGTAGCAAATGCCAGGTTTCCTCCAACATCGTGTTTCTCGCCATCGCAGGTTTTCAAATTCCCTCTTGCCTGCCCTTTCTCTCTAGCTCCTTCTCTTGCTCCTTCCATCGTTGTTTATTATAATTATTTGCTTTACCTATGTATTATACATTTAAGTATGCTTAAGCGATGGAGTAGTACTTCCATTTTTAAATCTGAAGACTGAGATTCTAAATTTTTAAAACAATTAAGTTTCTTTATCAGTCTAGAGACAAAGCAAGTTTCTATTTTTAATTTTCCAATGTGTCATATCGATGTGTGATAATGTAATTTTGATTATAATACAGATAGAAATAATTGAATTAAAATCTAAATTAGACTACATTGTAAAACTAAACATTTATTAAATGTAATAAATAATAAGTTGAAGTTGTAATTTAAATGATTAAGTGACACTCACACATGTCCTAGTGACATCAAATCAAAATGACAAGCCAAAAGTTAATGGGATCCAGGATAGTGCGACAGTGCCAGTGACCGTTGGATGAGAACAGATCAATAATGTGTAGTGTATTTCGGGTCGAAAGGGAAAATAAACCCCATTTTTGCAAACCTATTCCAGAATAATGTAAGTGAACTCAAAATCATAGTCATAGAATAAGTATCACTTACCTTTGCCTCAAATTAAATTGCAGCAATGCAATCGCGACTTGCCAATGCAGTATATAGTTGCACTCAATAGTCTGAAACTTCACTATCGATCAAATATAGAGATATCATAATGTTTTTATACTAATCCTTATTTAGAAAATTTAGTGGGAGGTATTAGGTATACAAATATTTGGCCAAGCCCACGTAATTATAACATGTCTTTTGTTATTTCCAAGGCTATTATGGGTCGTCCAATAGCTTCGCATGATTAATAAAGCTGGCTAAATTATGTCGGTTAGAGACACACATCCACAAAATGTCAGGAAAATTTGGGGTTTCCTATAAATATATATGTATAAAATGATTGGTGAATATAGGCCGCCATTTTGGGGTCGCTTACAAATTATAGGCGAATGTTTTAAATTTACAGGGACCAAAATTTATATTCCATTGGCGATAATGTGTAAGAAATGGAAAAATTAAATAAACCGATGGGCGATGGGCCCGAGCTTTGGACCCAATATTAATAAATGTTGAGTGATAGGGTTAATCCAATATGTCAAAAATATTCACCAATTTAGGGGTCACCAACATGCGACATTTGCCAAATGGTGAATAATTGCCACTAAAGTTTTCGCTGCAATGATAGTGATAGTGATGATAAGGAACTTGATGAACTTGAAGTTGTAATGGTTAGAAGATTTCACAAAGGTAAAGGAAGGTATAAAGGTTTACTACCTTTGATATCTTTTAGCTGTAAAGAGGTTGGCCATTTTTTTGCAAGATGCCCTAATAGAAAGAATGATGAAAGAAATGAAAGATTTAATGACAGAAAGGATGATCGAGACTACATAAGCAACTGATAGTATGACATCTAAGAGATAACCAAGATTAAAAAGATAAATGCAAGAAGGCTTGTTACATTGTTGAAGATAAAGATAATGATAGTGGTTCTAACAGTGATGAATATATTGAGACAGTGTTTGTAGCATTGAAAGAGGATTCAGATGAAAATGAAAGGTATGCAGAAACAACACTTATTTCTAAAGTAAGTAAGCATGGCATTTTGGTTATTGACAGTGGGTGCACACATCACATTACTGGAGATAAAGGAAAATTTGAAATTCTTGAACATTATGATGGTGGATCTGTTAGAATGGGAAATGATACACCTTGTCAAGTGAAAGGAAAAGGTACTACTATGTTGAACAATCAAATCAAATGTGAGAATGCATATTGGGTGAAAGGAATTAATTATAATATGTTGAGTGTTTCACAGCTGAATAACATAGTTCACTGAGTTGCATTTGAAAATAGAAAATCTATAATCTATGATGGAACAAGATATTTGATCGACACTGGTGAACAATCAAAAGGTAACCTATTCTATCTTGACACTGCTGAAACTACTTGCTTATTGGCTAAGAATGAAGATATATGGTTATGACATAAAATACTTTTTCATGTAAATTTTGACAACATGGTTAAGATTAGTAAGAGAAGAAAAGTTAGAGGCTTATCGATCTTATCTAAACCAGACCATGTAATGTGCAAAAAATGTCAAATGGGAAAGATGTCAAAATC
>MU226071.1:5512812-5524809 GCA_018584345.1 Thuja plicata | reverse complement strand
TGTGGGGATATCATTTCTTCCTGACAATTAAAAGAAAATCTATTTTAAAACTCTAATTAAACATAAAATTGAAGACGAGAATTTAACAATCAAATTTGAAGAAAAAACTAAAAATTAAACCTAAATTTCAAAACAAATAGCATTCATGGTTGTAGAATCACTTACCTCTTCTTCTGGTTCAACCTTGTTGACGTCGTGGAGCCATTTTTGCTTCACTTTGATGGAGCAAGCCTCACAATGAATCGCGTACGTGCTGTTATGAAGAGAAAAACAACAAAATGCGGCTTAAGAGAAGAAAAATGAGCCACAAAGTGGTTGCCCAAGCTTTTTATAAAATAAATTAGGGCACACGCCCTATAGGGCGTGCACCCTATGGTTTGAATTTCCCAAACCATAGGGCGTGCACCCTATGGCTTGGGTATTCCAAGCCATAGGGCATGCGCCCTAAGCGCGGATGGGGGCCAAAAAGGTATGTGGCACCTTTTTGGTCCCCCATCTTGGTGCACATACCCATCAGTTAGCACTCTTTTTTACACATTAAACCAAGTACAACTAAAGAAAGATTCAAACAAAACACCTTATGATCTATGGTATAGGTATACACCTAATGTGAGATATTTTAGAATATTTGGTAGTCAGTGTTATATTCAGAAAGATGATCGAAATGGTAAATTTGATTCAAAAAGTGATCAAGGACTATTTCTTGGATATTTTACTAAGAGTAAAGCTTACCAATATTTGAAAAAGATATCTAACAAAATCATTGAAAGTGAAAATGTGAAAGTTGATGAATTTGCTGAGAAGAATGATGAGGACACCATGAAAAAATTGGAAGATTATAGTAGATTTGTCTACATGGAAGAACTTGATACTATACCGACACAGATGCCTAACGTTACCGTGCAATAGGGTAATGTCACTAGGAAATAGGTAGCACAGACCGAGAATCAAGAAAATGTTGAAACTGAAGATCATGAACAAGAACACAATGAACCTACAGGAGAAGACAATGAAGAATAGAGAATTGAACCTGTACTTTCTAAATATGTGAGAAGCCATCATCGACAAAATTAGATTATTGGAGATAAAAGAGTTGGCATGATGATAAGAAGTAAGTTGAAAGACAAAACATGTATAATTTATGAATTTGAGCCTAAAAATGTTAGAGATGCATTAGAAAATGAAGAATGGATTACTGCAATGAATGAGGAAATTGAGCAGATACAAAAAAACAAGACATGGACATTAGTACCGAGACCGAGTGATAAGAATGTCATTGGCACCAAATGGATATTTAGAAACAAATTGAATGAGAATGGGAATGTAACTAGAAATAAAGAAAGATTAGTTTGCAAAGGGTATGCGCAAGAAGAAGGGATTGACAATGGAGAAACTTTTTCACCCATTGCTAGACTTGAAGGAGTTAGAATATTACTTGCATATCCTGCATATAAAGGATTCAAAGTATATCAGATGGATGTTAAGTCTACATTTTTGAATGGAATACTGGAAGAAGAGGTATACATTGAAAAACCTAAAGGATTTGTTGATCCGGATCAGACACACATGGTATGTCAGTTACACAAAGATTTATATGGATTGAAACAAGCACCGAGAGCATGGTATGAAAAACTACACTCTTATCTTCCAAGTATTGGATTTATTAGAACAAGTGACAATAGCAATTTGTATTTGAAAGGAGGAAATGATGATAAGACCCTTATGGCTGAAATTTTTGTTGATGATATTATATTTGGAGGTAATGACAACCTATGCACTTCATTTGCTGATGAAATGAGGAAGGAATTTGAAATGTAAATGTTTGGAGAGATCAAAGTTTTTCTTGGATTGCAAATTTTACAACAGACTGTAGGTATCTACATTACTCAATCAAAATACATCAAGGAAGTACTAAAGACATTCAGAATGGAAAAATCAAAACCAGTCGAAACACCTATGGTGACAAGATGCAAATTGAAAAAAGAAGATAAGACACCTGAGGTAAATAAAACTTTGTATAGATCTATGATTGGTAAGTTGACGTATGTTGTACACACAAGACTAGACATAGCACACACAATTGGAATTGTTGCAAGATTTTCTGCTAATCCTAGAGAATCACATATGACTACTGTAAAAATAATTTTTAGATATTCGAAGAACACTGAAGACTATGGATTATGGTATGTAAGAGAGATGGAAAATTTGAACTGAAAGTTTATACTGATGCTGATTGGGCTAGGAACCTAGATGATAGAAAAATCACTACTGGTGGAGCATTCTTTATAGGAGAAAGATTAGTTACTTGGATAAGTAAAAAGAAAGGATGCATATCTCAATCATCTGCAGAAGTAGAATATGTTGTTGCTACTACAAACTGTTCTAACATTGCATGGATGAAACAAATTTTGAAAGGCATGAATGAAGAGATCATTGACCTAGTGATAATTTATTGTGATAATACAAGTGTAATAAATATTTCAAAGAACCTTGTGATGCATGAAAAAACAAAGCATATATCTATCAAGTATCACAACTTGAGGGAATGAGTACAAGATAAACAAGTGATACTGGAATATGTACAATCAAAAGAACAACTTGTAGACATATTCACCAAACCCTTACTGAAGGATAAATTTGAGTACTTGAGAGGCAGACTAGGGGTTCGTCCCTTGTCTACCGATCACTAAGCTAACTAGGAGGTTGCATCAACCTACATGAAATCATAATATCAATCATGTTGGTGAAAAACTAAACTAGAATGACAAATCCATATCATTACATTGCAAGATACTTACTGCACCAAACATCAGAGATATTTTTGGTTATTGAAGAGCTGTATATTTATTTTTAGCATTCTTGTCAAAGGTAGAGTGATTTGATGAAGTATCTAAAGGGAGATAATGATTAATGAAATATCTATCCATCAAAGGGAGAAAAGACAAAGGGAGAGACATATCTAATCTACAGAGAGATTCAAGAACAAAAGAGTCAAATCTGCAGGGAGAGTCTGCATGGTGAGTTAATTTTAATGAAATTTTTTATATATTCAAGCTAGGGAGAGCTCCAGAATTGTTGCAGTTGTAGAAAAAAAAAATTAGTATTTGTTGTATGACATTTTCATATTGCATATTTTATATTGTGTTTCCATCAATGCCAAAGGGAGAGATTAATGAACTATAATTGATTATATGTTTGAAGTCATTTGTTGATAGTCAACCGAGTTACAAATGTGATGATAAAAATTATCAGTTAATGTATTGTCATTGAAGTCAACTTATTTGAGTATCATTATGGTGACAAACATCTATTATGGATTGAAAAATTGGAACAAAAAAATTTTATGTAGTCAGTAAATAAATATTTCTATATACACCGAGAGATAGTGAACACCGAGTAACATAGTGTATACCGAGTACAGTGATAACCAAGCTAGGGATCATCGACACAACATGGTATTGACCGAGAAATTTATTTAAACTAAGGCCAAATAGAATGTTGAGCTAGAAAATTGATGATTTCAAGCTAAAAGATAAAGTTTTTTATGTTGATCAAATGGTTATGAAAATTCAAGGAAGAACAGACGACAAAGATTGAAACATGTTTTTAACACAACTGCCAAGGATGGTTTAAGTCAAAAAATCAATGATGGAGATTAAGCGGAAAAATATAAAGGATGGAAATTAAATGAGTTATGATTTCTATATAAGAGACAAGAGATTCATTTTAAACATACACCTGATGCGCACATGAAAATCTTATGCATGACCGATCAAACTAGTTAAAGACAGAACTGAGCATTTTTTGTAGACATCACCGAACGATAGAGAAAAATCATTACCAAGCATAAAAGAGTATGAATTATGAGATGAATTGAAGTGAACAAATTGATTAGAGGTATTATGTACTTAGCATAGATATGAAAATCTGCAAAACAAAGTTGTATTTGAATCAGATCATTATTGTATTAGTTTAACCATTGTTACAGATAGATCTCTTAACCTAGTAGGATGGGAAAGTATTTATTATGAAATTCTAATGAATGTTGAGTGTTTTCCTATTGACCCCATAGTGAATGCATGGTCAAGAGAGAACTATTAGTTTTAAATCCTCTAACTAGGTCACATTTAATAGTGTGCATTGTAACCTTTAACAGGGTTGGCTCTTAACCGAGCTCACTTCAAAAGAGTGAAATATTTTAGGTTACCGGTCCTAGGTGGTTTTTCCCTTAGAAGGGTTTCCACATTTAAAATCTGTGTCAATGTGCATGAATGTTGTGGATTGCTATTTTTATTTACACTTTACTTTATTGACATTGATTGGTAATCACAGTATTGATTTACTGATATGAGGTAAACATTATATGACTAAAGTTTGAGATTACAGAATACATTTCACCAAGTTGAATTATATGTTAAAAAAAAATTTTGTATACATCTAGAGAAATTTGGGACTGTAGGATAATTGAGAGCTAACTGATTCACCCCCCCCCCCCTCAGTTATTCTAACAATTTCTTTTGGTCAAATGAGTTTTTGAAGATGGTTCAATTTACAAGGTGAAAACCATATGTAAGTCGACATGGTTAGATGAAAATGGTTTATGAGTTTTTAGATACATTATATCTTACCTAATATGATCTGCATCATTCATATCTTAGATCTAGGGTTTATTTTAAGTCGGTGGAAGAAAATCTATATATTGGAAAGTTGAAGAAGAAGGTATTTGTTGATTGCAAATTGCAGAAGGATTCAGTGACAAAGAAAGTGAAGGAATCAAGTGCAATGAACCAAAGGAAGATTATAGTGTGTGGAGAATAATTTCAAAGCTTAATTGGATCTGATCATCCAGAGGTAGTGCAAATTTCACAGGTCACTTTATCTGTTGCTTTCTAACAATTGTAATAGTGAAATCCCTTATTAAGGAGGATCCTAATAGATCTTTGTTGTAAATCCTCTAACAAGGTGGAATTTGAATTGAATGTTCTAAAGTCCTCTAACAAGGATTCTCCTAACAAGGCAAAGATCTTAACAGATTTAAAGGAAAATCCCTTAATTGTGTGGCATCTAACAGTACTTTTGTAACCTTTAACAAGGTAAGCTCTGTACATGGCGTATTCCAGAAGAGTACATATTTAGTGGGTGCCAACACCCATTGTGGTTTTTCCCATTTGGGTTTCCACGAGAAAAATATGGTGTTTAAATTGTGTGGTTGATTACTTGTGGATGCATGCTTTGAAATGTTTATTTATATCAGTTGTTGTTGAATCTTTTTGTGCATAAAGTTTAAAGAGATTGAAATCTATGAATTTGTTGATTATTGATTCACCCTTCCCCTCTCAGTAATAAAACCTGTATTAACAATTGGTATCAAAGCTAGTTCCCTGAATGAGAAAGCTTAACATCTTGAAGGAAAAGATCTGAAGATGTATAGGAAGGAAGCACCTAAGTTCACCAAGGACAGTTTCTCTACATGGGTAAGCATTTTGAAGCTACATCTATTAGGAATTGGAGATCAAGCATTGGATCATCTCACAACTAAGTATGCTCAACCTACTGGCACGCTAAATTATCAACAAATAAAGAGGAATCTAGATAATAACTACGTAATGATGAAAATAGAAAGTACTCTATCTGATGCTAAGTTTGTAGATATCAAGGATATGGATAAAGCTAAAGATATGTGAGACAAATTGATAATAGTTTATGGCGGGGATGTTCATTTTGAGAAAGAAAAGGTGGACAGTCTCAAAGGAAAGTATGATGAAATGAGAATGCATAAAGGTGAGAACATTTCTTAATACAACTATGGGATAAAGGAGGTTTTTCTGATATAAAAGGAGATAGTGGTCAACTTAAAGAATATGAAGTGGTAAGTAAAATCTTGAGAACCCTGCCACCACAGTATGCTATTAGAGTCTCTTCTATACAAGAGTTGAGATCTATTAATCCTACAAATGTGACTCTAGATTCCTTGGCTGGAAAGCTTAGTACTTTTGAGTTAAGTAACTTTGATAACAATATGCCAAGAATAGAATCTGCATTCAAAGCTTCCCTAATCAGTGGTTCAACAAAGATAGGAAAATAAGTCTCTAACAGTTCTAAAGGAAATCATGATTATGATTCTATCTTGTCTGAGGAAAGAGATCAAGAAGAGTTGGAGGCACTACTAGAAAGGAAATTACCTAGAGGAAAAGGAAAGTAGAAAGGTAAACCTCCCTTAAAATACTTTTTATGTAACAAAATTGGTCATATTGCATCTAGATAACCTGACAATGATAGGAAGGATAAGTTCAAAAGATTTAGGAACTTAAAAGACAAGAGAAAGAAGGCATGTTTCCTATAAGAAGGAGTGACTAATGAAGAATCATATGGAAGAGATGATGAGGAAGAGATAGTCTTTGTTGCAGTCAAAGAAGAACCATCAACCGATGTAAATGGAGATAAAGCAGAAAAATAATTGATTTCAAGCATGAAGTACAATGGTGAATGGATAATAGACAATGGGTGTACACATCACATGACCGGTGAAAAAATAAAATTTATTTCAATGGAGGAATGTGATGGAGGTGTAGTCAGATTCGGTAATGGTTCTCCATGTGTGGTAAGAGGTAAAGGTTCAATAGCACTCAATGATTACACTAATTGGGATGATGTTTATTGGGCTAATGGATTAAAGTATAACCTGTTAAGTGTTTCTCAACTGTATAAAAAGGGTTCTAGATTGGAATTTAGTAATGGTGTTTGCAAGATCTTAGGAACATCCAAAGACTTGATTTCTACTGGTGAACAAATTAGAGGAAACCTATTCTGACTGAGCTCTACTAATAAACACTACTTGTTTGCTAAAGTTGAAGACTGTTAGCTGTGGCATAAAATAAATTTTCATGTTAATTTTGATAATCTGGTAAAGGTCAGTAAGAAAAGATGTGTTAGAGGTTTTCCTACTTTAGCTTAGCCCGATAATGCTATGTGTAAGGAGTGTCGGTTGGGAAAGTTGACTAGTTCTAGATTTACTAGTAAAGTCTATTCATCTCAGAGCATTCTTCACCTTGTTGATGACATTATTTTTCCATTAGTATACTCACTGAAAAACATAGACAGAAAGCATTACCGGCAAACCATAAGAAGTACTAGTGAAATGCAAGCATACCCGACAGAACAAAGATTTTTGAGAAAAATGCTAAGTATAAAAGTGACAAGCATCACTGGCGACCACAGGCATCACCGGTGAACACAAGCATTACCGACAACACAGTTTTCAAAACTAACCCGACAGGAATAGAAAAAACATACCCGACGACCAGTTCAAGAAAGGAACACTGACAATTAAGAAAACCGACCATCAGAATAGACAGACAGATCAAGAACCTGCAAATTATGGATCTGAGTTTTACACGATGATTAAATCAATGTAATTCTATTTATAGAGTTTTATTTTTTTTTAAATCATATTAGATGGTCATGCAAGCTTAATTTAAATGCTTTAAAGCATCCTAACGAATCTAAAGCATATCTAACTAAAGATCAAGGTCAAGTTGTAAACCTTGGATCTAGAGTTAACTTGCGATGCATGAATCAAGAATTGAACCTAAATTTGTATAAATAGATGTTTATACTCAATTGTGAGCACATGAATTGTTTATTATTGATAGCCATGAAGAGCATCTAAGGAGCAGAAGGTTGAATTCATGCAGAGATCAGAAACAGAGTATATCAGTTATCAAGAACACACAGAGGCTACCGATGAGCAGACAAAGGTATTATTCAATCATGGAAGGATGATTACTAATATGTATGAAGCTTTATAGGATCTGTTATCAGTAATTGAAGATTGCATTTATCATCAGATCAAAGACTTATGTAGTTACATTCTAACAAGTGCATCACATCTAAAATCCTTTTGTAGAAGGTGGACTTAACCGTTCTTTCCAAATCTCTTAACAGAGTGCACACTTAACTGTGTTGCTAAAGCTTCAAATGAAGTAGATCTTAATAGGTCTCCAATATAATACTCCTAACAAGGTAGGTCATCAGAAGTGACCAATAGTAAGCCTTAACCAGCCCCTTCTTATCTGCAGATAGTGAAGTTTTGTGGGTAACAATCCCCACTGCAGTTTTTACTTCCTTAACAGGAGTTTTCTGCGATATCATATCTTGTGTCATGTGTTATCTATTTTCATGAATGTTTCTATTATTGTTACATATCAAAATAATGTATGATATGAATTCATATGCATAAAGAAAGATGAACAGTTAGATAAGATAAAATTACAAACTGATGACTAAGGGTTAATGGGCTAACCAAGAAAAGTTTTAGAGGTACTGATTCATCCCTCCCCTCTCAGTACATCATCTCAATATAATTCCAACAATTGGTATCAGAGCTAAGTCTCTCTCTTGAAAAGCTTAAAGACTTGAGAGAAAATATCGAAGCAATGGACAAGTTTAGACTGGACATGACTATTGAGAATGAGCAGTTACAAATGCAAATAAAATTTGAGCAGTATAAGGAGGCAAAGATCAAACTGAGAAAACTTCTTGATGAAAGATAGATTATGGAAACCAGGCTGAATGAGAAAGACTACAAATAAATGGAAATACAAGAGTACTTTGAAACAACAGAATCATCATTGAGCAAAGCTTCTAACGCATTAGTTGAAGAAATTACAAGTATGCAGGAGATCAATCTACATCTGACAGATCAAATCAAGATGCTGCAAATTGGTAAAGAAACTCAAATGGTAAAAATGATTGATGTTATGAACGATGCAAGAAAAGCTGAAAATGAAAGAACACTAGCCATTGAGGAAAATTACAGAAAAACTACAAGAGAAAGAATCAGAGATTCAAAGACTCACTGAGCATCACCAAGAGGTCACCAACTAGATTATTCTTATGAGCCAATAAGAAAATAGATTAAATATAGAACTCATTGAAAGAGTACAGATCATAGGTGAGCTAAGAGAAGAGAATGAGAAATTGAAGCATGAAATCAAAGTCCAGAATCAACACAATGAATAAATCAAAAAGGCTGAGGACAACAACTGAAGGATGGATGATTTTCTTGATGGACAAAGAAGATACAACAACTACATGGGATTAGGGTACAACAAGAATGGAGAATCCTCTAATCAATCTGATAAGAGGAATGCTTTCACAACCCCAAGATCCAAGAAGCTATCATGCAATCACTGTGGAAAACCAGGCCACACCTCAAACATCTGCAGAAGTAAAATGAAAGGTATTTCTCAAGCACAATCTACTTTTATTGGTAATTGTTATAATTACCAAAAGAAAGGACACAAGGCACATGAGTGTAGATCCAAAGTGATGAATCCAAAGAGAAAAACCTATATGGACAAGTATTGTCCTACATGCAAGATGAATGGGCATACACATAAGGAATGCTGGAAAAAGAATAACAAAGTATGGACTCCAAAGGAGAATGATAAAAGCTAGAAACCAACAAGAGAAGGTAACTCATATGTTTGGGACTATAACACATGGGTAAATTGCACAGCATGTGGAAGGTTTGGTCATATTACTGCCAATTGTATGAGAAAGTGGACCAGAAGGTCAAGAGGATGGACCAATCTAGGTATGGCATGTTTACATTGTCATAAGGTTGGACATGTGATAAAAGATTGCAAAGACTGAATGACAGACACAAATACTCATCCCAATGGAAATACCATTGATGACATCAAAAGAATGAGAAACAAGATGTGGGTAAAATCCACAGACACTAAAGGTGCTAGTACAAGCATTGCAAATGTTGACACCCCATCCACTGGATCTGGTGACATCACTACATCTAGATAGACTACACAAGTAAGTATGGAACTACATTATCACAAGTTTTACTATGCATCGGTTCCATTATACATAGGTCATATTGTAATATTAGCATGAATAAAGATGCAATACATTGTTATGTACTAAACTATTGAAAAGCAACCATCGGTTATTGGGCACAATTTGCATCGGTGAACACACAGAAAAGTTAGTAAGACTTACCGGAATGTATCGGTCATTACACAAGCTGAGTATAACCCAATGGATATCGATAAACATTGAATCTACAAAAGCTATCATCGCAACATCACCGACGAGCATCGATGAAGTCTTCAAACCACTAGCTACCCCGATGCTTTGCATAGACACCGATGGTGTTATGAATGTCTTTACCGAAAAAAGCAATCTTCATAAACCAACAAGTCGATAAGCATTAATGACAACTTAGGGCACCAAAAAGGAATAAAAGCCCAAAGGGCAAGCTCATTTTTGCACCTGCGATTTTCGAGCATAGTAGAGCAAAGCAGAGCGATTTTTGTGCAATTTGAGAAGTGACCCAATAGAAGGAATTCACTGAGCATTCAGATTCAAAGGAGATCACAGACATTTAGTAAGTTAATCCACTCACCGATAGAACTATTTTGATTTACGAAAATCCCTAAAATTCAAATATGATGGCATCAACGTCTAGGGTAGAGAAAATCAAGGTTGACAAGAAGAAACCTTATAGACTTGTTAGTAGAGGGGCATGTGCTGAACCCAAATATAAGTTACATCCTAAGATAGCCTCTCAACCAGATGATTCTAGAGCATTCTCCTGAATCCCAGTTAGGGTTTTATTGGTCAAGGACATTAGATCCTTCATTCACTGCAAAATCTCAAAGATAGGAGATCTGGACCTTGATAATGCCCATGTGGCACTATGTGATGAAGGTGGAAAGATCAAAAAAGAGCATAAGCACTTGGAAGTTAAGGGACTGACAAATGCACTTCATTTTCCAAGGGTTTTCAAAATAGAATGGATCAAAATTGTTCTAAGCAGAGTCCAAAACAAAGCTCTATGGCTGAACAAACCCAAGGCTATAACAAAGGATGTTATACACGACGTGACTGGTTATCCAACAACAGACAAACCTCAGGCTCACAAACATCCACCTCTTGCAGAAGTGGAAAGGTTAACCGGTGCAAAATCAGACAAGAGGGCACTGAAAGTAAATAATATTACCGATGCAAAGATGAAATTTGGAGCATGCGTAGTTGGATACAAGATATTCCAAGCTAGCAGAATGAACAGCATCTCTAGCACTGCAATGAGCACAGCATATAAGATCATCAAACAGAGGAAGAAGATGGATCTGGCAGAGATCCTATTACATCAATTTGAGGAGAACATGTGCACCATAAGGTCCTCAAGGACAAAAACATGTAAGTTCGGTTCCCTTATAATGTGTATATTCTTCTACTTTGAAGATTACTTTCCTTCAATAGGAAAAGTAGCATGGGACACAAGTAGACCAATCACTATGCAAATAAGTGAATTCATAGAATCACTTGGTAAAGACTTTGACAATGTAATGCATGAGTACTTCAAAGCCATTAAGGAAATGCTACAAGCTAGGAGTAGAATTCCTGAAAGTCTGATAGAGGAATACAAAGAAGATATTTGTTTTATGGTGGATACAGATTTCACCTACATTCAAGTTGTAGTTCCTAGGAAATCATGGCTTGAAAAGCTTGATTATGAAATTAAATCAGGATTAGCAATAAAATGCATTCAGGCATTAGTAAATGAACCCATTGACAACAAACAACTGAGATTTGGCACATATGAGGAAGCCAAACTAAAGATTAAATCAAATCTTGTTGTCAAGCTGTCTAAAAGAATGGTCAAGAATTTGAAAAAGAACTTGAATATATCTTCTGATGGTGAAGAAGAAGAAGAGGGTAAAGAGGAACAAGAAGGAAAGGAGGAACAAGAGGATAAGGAGGAACAAAAAAGTAAGGAGGAAGACACTGAGGAACAGCTTCCCATTGGTGAAATAGAAGAGAAACAAGAATCAGAGGAAGAGAAATCCGATTCACCACCTCCTCCTCCAACTAAAAAGGCTAGAACTAGAAGCCAAACAGCACAAGATGCTATTCCCTCTCCCATGGTAAAAGGGAAGGTGTACAAGAGGAAACCTGCACCTACAAAGGCTAAAC
>MU226071.1:5501099-5512762 GCA_018584345.1 Thuja plicata | reverse complement strand
TCCAACTAAAAAGGCTAGAACTAGAAGCCAAACAGCACAAGATGCTATTCCCTCTCCCATGGTAAAAGGGAAGGTGTACAAGAGGAAACCTGCACCTACAAAGGCTAAACAACCACCTAGGGCACCTGCAAAGAGGACGAAATATGTTCAGACTGATAAGGACATAGAAGATTCAGCTATGGATGAACCTGACGCTGACAGACTAGAAAAAGAAAAAGCAAAGGTTACATCTCCATCTGATGACATTGATAGCATATGTAAGTATATTTCTGAAGTTGCATCTGTTGGACATCCAAAAATTAGGAAATGGTTAAGATGGGATACATAAGAGCAAAATAAGATTGAAGATGCACTTATTGCTAAGTTGTGCAGACATTATTATGTCCCACTACACTTCACAAGACAAGATGTTCCACAAGAACTTTTGGATAAGATATCCTCTAGATTCACTTTTTCACTCCATGAGGAGAAGAGGATAAGAGAAAGAGTATTAGTCTCTCTTATACCTCCTGATTCAACAAAAGAGGAAATCAATGAAGTAAAGGAGAAATATATAAAGAAATTCTCACCAAAATTGAGAGCATATAAATTTCTTCAAGGAAAGCTTATAGAGCTAGAAGAAGACACACAAAATATGGAGTGGACTACTAAAATCTGATGAGGAAAGCAGTCCTAAAAAGGAACCCATCAACACAACAAGTCACTCAATAGTTGAGTTGGAGAATGAAGAAGTACATATCACAGGACAAAACAAACTAATATTATAGATGAAGATTGGTCAAAAGATGGCCAACATGATCAAGTACTGGATAGCCCCCTCCACATTAACTTGGAGGATGAAGCAGTTACCAAAGAGGAACTTTAAATAAAGGATAACTTAGATGTTGATATGAACAATGATTCATGGTTAGACAACATTGTCGACACCATTACAGGAAAAGACCCTGCAGTAGAGATCCAAAAAGATGAAAACATCAATACTGCAGAGGGTAAGACCGACGAATAGGACATAACTATTGACACTACAACTATCAATACACTAACAAATATGCATATATTAATAGATGCTATTGATATACAGTCAAGCCAGGATAAATCATCTAAGAAAGATGATGATATACCCAAGGATATGGGTACCGATGAAAACCAAGGTGCATCCAACAATCAAAAGGATACAGACACTAAAATAAAGGATGCAACCGATGAGCAGCAAGATGTATCAAAAGAACAATAGAAAGAGGTAGATAAAACAATAGAGGATACATTGAGAAAGGTTGAAGATCAAGATAAGAGTGAGGAAGTTAAGAAAAATGAGGAAATGAAACAAAAAGAAGATTCACTTGTTGAAACAACCAAGGTACGTGAGGAGACGTCTTCACCAAACCGACAGGTGGACACTGAACAGGTACAAAAGGATGCCTCATCCTCTAAACACTCACCAACTAAGTCAACCCAATCTCAAGCCTTACAAATGGTATTACATCAATCTGCCACCCAGCCAAAGAAGAAAAAGAAGAAAACAATAAAGAAGGATATATTGGTTGTGACACTTGATGAATTCATTGAAGTTCCAAACTAGGACATAACCACTTTGGACAGTGACAAACTTTAAGAGTTTGGAGTGCTCTGTCAAAGGAAATCCATACAGAAGAAGATGATCTAGACACACAGAGAAAACATGGCACTTGACAAAGCTAAAGAGATACTCCACCAACTGGTTCCTGAAGTGAAAATTGATGAAAATACTTTAGTCAAGGAACAAATTGTTGTTCTCACCGACGCTATTACAGAGCAAGGTATAGAGGCAGATCAAGCAATGGAAGAGCAAGCAGAAAAGAAATATCAATTCAAGCTAGTTGATAAAATCAGCCAAGAAGTGGCACTGAACAAGGTAAAGCTCTCAGAACTCAGTGATGAATTGGAACCAATGATTGCTAAAGAAATCACCTTAGTTCAGAAAATGTGCACACTAGAGAAATATGGAAAAGAAAACAGTGACAAACTAGCAGAAATTGATTCAAATGTCACATAGAGTGCACAAAGCCTAACCTCACAAGCCAACAGCATAAAGGCACATCATGACATGGTCATTGAGGCAAATAGGCTAAGGCAATAAATATGGGATGCTGAGACTCAATTTAGAGGGGAGATCATAGAACTTCAAGCACACATTTTACCAAATCTTACAATTTTGCAGTAGCATATTTCTGAAGCAAGAAATCTGATAGAAACCCCAAAGATGTCTGTAGTAGACAACATCTATGATATCCATGTAAGGATTTCACTCAAGCACATGGCTCTAGAAATGCTGAAGGAGAAATGGGAGAAAATGATGGAGGAAGTCAAGTCCTCACATTCCCACCTTTTTGAAAAGTTGTAAGTACCTTTGCCTTTAGAATTAAAAAAGGAGGAAAGGCAATGTATATAGTTATGTACAATACATATTATTAGGTGAAAAAAAAAAGAAAAGATAAAGGATATATATATACTTACACTTACTGGCATATACATAGGGGGAGTCATTCAAATGACTAAGGAAGAAGTATACACAAGTGTACATACTCATACACTCAGTATGTTGCACATATCATGTTTTTGATACTAATGTCAAAGGGGGAGATTGATGACATTATTTTTCCATTAGTATACTCACTGAAAAACATAGACAGAAAGCATTACCGATAGAAAACATGCATTACCGATGAACCATAAGCAGTACTGGTGAAATGCAAGCATACCCGACAGAACAAATATTTTTGAGAAAAATGCTAAGTATAAAAGTGACAAGCATCACCGAAGACCACAGGCATCACCGGCGAACACAAGCATTACTGGCAACACAATTTTCAGAACTAACCCGACAGGAATAGAAAAAGCATACCCGATGACCAGTTCAAGAAAGGAACACCGACGATCAAGAAAACCGACCATCAAAACCGACAGACAGATCAAGAACCCGCAAATTGTGGATCTGAGTTTTACACGACAAGTAAAGAAATGTAATTCTATTTATAGAGTTTTATTTTGTTTTAAATCATATTAGATGGTCATGCAAGCTTAATGTAAATTCTTTAAAGCATCCTAACGGATCTAAAGCATATCTAACTAAAGATCAAGGTCAAGTTGTAAACCTTGGATCTAGAGTTAACTTGCGATGCATGAATCAAGAATTGAACCTAAATTTGTATAAATAGATGTTCATACTCAATTGTGAGCACATGAATTCTTTATTATTGATAGCCACGAAGAGCATCTAAGGAGTAGAAGGCTGAATTCATGTAGAGATCAAAAATAGAGTATATTAATTATCAAGAACACACAAAGGCTACCGACAAGCAGACAAAGGTATTATTCAATCATGGAAGGATGATTACTAATATGTATGAAGCTTTATAGGATCTTTTATTAGCAATTGAAGATTGCATTTATCATTAGATCAAAGACTTATGTAGTTTCATTCTAACAAGTGCATCACATCTAAAATCCTTTTTTAGAAGGTGGACTTAATCGTTCTTTCCAAATCTCTTAACAGAGTGCACACTTAAGAGTGTTGCTAAAGCTTCAAATGAAGTAGATCTTAACAGGTCTCCACTATAATACTCCTAATAGGGTAGGTCATCAAAAGTGACCAATTGTAAGCCTTAACTAGCCCCTTCTTATCTGCAGATAGTGAAGTTTTGTGGGTAACAATCCCCACTACAGTTTTTACTTCCTTAATAGGAGTTTTCCGCGATATCATATCTTGTGTCATGTGTTATCTATTTTCATGAATGTTTCTATTATTGTTACATATCAAAAGAATGTATAATATGAATTCATATGCATAAAGAAAGATGAATAGTTAGATAAGATAAAATTACAAACTGATGACTAAGGGTTAATGGGCTAACCAAGAAAAGTTTTAGAGGTATTGATTCACCCCTCCCCTCTCAGTACATCATCTCAATATAATTCCAACACTTGTACACACTGATTTGTGTGGACCAATGAGAACTCAGAACTAGTATGGAGATAATTAATTTATCTTGTTTGTCGATGATTACTCAAGAATGATGCATGTTATGTTTTGGAAGGATAAATTTGATGCATTCTACATGCTTAAGGTGTAGAAAACAAGAGTTGAAAAATAAACATGTAAAGTACTTAAGTGTCTCTGATCTAATAGAGGAGGTGAGTTTACTTCACATGAGTTCACAACATATTGTGAACAACATGGAATCAATAGAAAAATGTCAACATCAAGGACACCTCAGCAAAATGGAATTACAGAGAGAAGGAACATATCCATAATTGATTGTGCAATGAAACTTTTGATACAAAAGAGAGTGGCTCAAATATTTTGGAGAGAAGTTGTAAGTACTGCTATCTATACTTTGAATTGGGTACAACTAAATAAAGGTACAATCAAAACACCTTATTAGCTATGGTATGGTCATACTCCTAATGTGAGTTATTTCAAATTTTTTGGAAGTAAATGTTATATAAAGAAGGATGAACAAAATGGTAAATTTGAATCTAAGAGTGATGAAGGGATATCTCTAGGATATTCTACTAGAAGTAAAGCTTATAAGTGTTTGAACAAGCATACTAACAAGATGGTTGAAAGTTTGAATGTTAGAATTGATGAATTTTATGAGAAAAATGAGGAAGATAACAAGAAGGAATTGGATGACTATGAGAAGTTTGTTTACATTCAAATAGTGGAGCCAGATACAGTACCACAGATGACTAAAGTGGTGAATGATCCATAATCGGTGAATGATGATGAAGGTAACCAAAGAATAGAATCGGTACTCCCAAGGTATATGAGACTTAATCATACTCAAGATCAGAATATTGGAGATAAAAATGTTGGAGCGATGACAAGGAGTACGGTAAGGGAAAGAACTTATTTACTATCTGAATTAGAACCTAAAACTGTTAAAGATGCTTTGGAAGATGATGATTGGGTTAAGGTTATGAAAGATGAATTAGATAAAATAGAGAGGAATAATAGAAGGACTTTAGTACCTATGCCTACATACAAGAATTTTATACGTACTAAATGGATTTTTAGGAATAACCTGAATGAGAAAGGAGAAGTGATCAGAAACAAGGCAAGGCTAGTTTGCAAAGGGTATGTACAAGAAAAAGGACTGGACTATGGTGATACCTTTGTACCTTTCTTTAGAATTGAATTTTTAAGGATAATTTTGGCATATGCTTCTTATAAAGGTTTTAAGGTCTATCAAATGGATGTAAAATTTTCTTTTCTTAAGTATGTGTTAGAAGAAGTATACATTGAACAACCTGAAGGTTTTGCTACTGAAAACGGTAAAGAAATGGTATGTAAATTGCATATAGCATTGTATGGACTGAAACAAGCTCCAAGATCATGGTATGAAAGGCTACATGCTTATCTTATCTAGATTGGTTTCACAAGAACTAGTGACAATAACAATGTATATCTAAAATCTGAAAGTGAAGGCATGATATTCATTGCTGAATTTTTTATGATGACATAATTTTTGGTGGATATGAAGCATTGAGAAGGTCATTTGTAGAAGAAATGAGGAAGGAATTTGAAATTTCAATGATAGAAGAAATCAAATTATTTATTGGTCTTCAAATACATTAGATAAAAAAAAAGGATATACATCAGTCAATCCAAGTACGTGAAGGAAATTCTAAATTTTTTTGGCATGGATGACTCAAAACCAATGGGAACACCTATGGTCACATGCTAAAAAATATCTAAGGAGGATGAATCCAAAGAGGTAAATGAAACTCTAAATAGATCCATGATCCTTTAATTGTAGTATAATGTTCACAGTAAACTGAATATTGCACATGATTTTGGCACTCTTGCAAGGTTTCCCTCAAACCCAAAGGAATCACATATGGTTACAGTGAAGATGATCTTCAGATATCTCAAGGGGATTGAAGATTATGGCCTATGGTATGGTAAGGATGGATATTTATCTTTGAATGTATTTAGTGATGTAGATTGGGAAGGTAATGTTGATGATAGGAAGAGCACAAGTGGTGGAGCATTCTTTCTTGGTGAAATATTAGTCTCCTAGATTAGTAAAAAGAAAAATTATATTTCTCAATCTACTGCAGAGGTAGAGTATGTTGCTACTGCTCTCAACTGTCATCAAGTGATATGGATAAAACAAATTCTTGAGATAATTCATGAGAAGGTCACAAAACAGGTTGTTATCAATTGTGATAACACTAGTACAATAACAATTTCCAAGAATCCAGTGATGCGCTTGAAGAAAAATCACATTACAATAAAACATCATTTTCTAAGAGAATAGGTACAGGAGAAGGAGGTAAGGCTTGACTATGTGTCTACTAAAGAACAAGTTGCTGATATATTCACCAATCCATTACCAAAGGATACCTTTGAGTATCTCAATTGTAGATTAGGGGTTATTCCCCTATATGAAGTTAATTAGAGGATGATGATGCTTGCATCAGTTCACGTGTTTATTAGAATATCATGTGTATGGATTGATGTAGAGGTGGAGTACTCCATAATAAAGAAGTCTTATTATGGTGTTGTAATTTAGTGATGAGGAAAGAACAAGCAAGGAACAATCAAGTATAATCAGAGATGACTGAATGATTATAAATATTTGGCATTGTTGTCAAAAGGGGAGAATATGTATTTCATATAAAGGGGATATATGTAATTGCCAAAAGGAGGAGAATATGTATGCAAACAAGAGAAGAACATATAGGTTGAGATGAAAAGGGTAGTATATGATGGTGATGAATAAGTATAACCGAGTGAGCATATGTATGATTAGAGGAACATAAAAAAGTGGAAACATTTTGGAGAACTTAGTAAGAGGATTGCCATCATAGAGACATAGTGTTTCCATCGAGAAATCAACAAGGTAATATCAATAAGAAATCAGAAGTTAAGAGAAGATAAGAGTATTTATATCAATGCTAAAGGGGGAGATTGTTGACATAATTGATGTAGTGATGCTAAGTATTGCATTGATGAAGATTTGTATAGATTTGACGATAGGTGAATCAATTATTTGGTTGTCATTGATTTCAACTGATTGACTTAGTATTTTCAATATGTTACCAGATAATGTGTGAGTGAATTACGAGTTTTAGTATGATTTTGAAGCTGCTATTCTAAAGGAATAATATGTTATGTGTTATGATGTTAATTTTGTAATCATGAATTTTGATATGAAGTATTGAGTTAGCTATGTTTGAATGTAATCAAACTAGGTAACTACTAAAATAGTCAGTGACAAACTACAAGTAATTTGAATGTTATCTTAACTCGGTAAACTATTTGATGGAGAGGTCATAGGATATGGTTGAGAATAATGTCCATATACTATGTTTGCGATCGTGACTCATATTTTTGACAGGTATAACTAGTTTATTGGACTGAAAGGAGTGTTAATAGGATGAATAGGTAAACAAGACAAAGTTCTTGAACATGTAATGAAGATTAGTGAATTAGTGAAAAAATGGAAGTGGCAATAGGATCGGTGATTTTTTTCATGAAGTAGTAAGGAAGTTGCATTATTTGTGGAACATATTTGATATCACATTTCCCGAGGTATACATTTGAGGTGGATTCTTCAAAAAAATTCTTTTGGTTAGATGAGTTTTTGAAGATAGTTCAATTTCCAAGCCGAAAACCATATGTAAGCTGACACGGTCAAAGGAAAATGGTTTATGAGTTGTTAGATACATTTTATCTTACCTAATATGATTTGGATCATACATATCTCAGATCTAGGGTTTATTTTAAGTCGGTGGAAGAAAATCTACATATTTGAAAGTTGAAGAAGAAGGTATTTTATGATTGTGAATTGTAGAAGGATTCAATGACAAAGAAAGTGAAGGAATCAAGTGCAATCAAGCCAAGGAAGAGTATAGTGTGTGGAGAATAATTTCATAGCTTAATTGGATTTGATCATGTAGAGGTCGTGCAAATTTCACAGGTCGCTTTATTTGTTGCTTTCTAACAATTATAACAGTGAAATCCCTTATCAGGGTGGATCGTAACAGATCTTTGTTGTAAACCCTCTAACAAGGTGGCATTTAAATTGAATCTTCTAAAGTCCTCTAACAAGGCTTCTCCTAAAAGGGAAAATATCCTAACAGATCTAAAGGAAAATCCCTTAACCGAGTGGCACCTAACAATGCTTTTGTAACCTTTAATAGGGTAAGCTCCTAACAGGGCATATTCCAGAAGAGTACAAATTTAGTGGTTGCCAAATCCCACAGTGGTTTTTACCATTTGGGTTTCAACAAGAAAAAATATGGTTTTTACATTGTTTGGTTGATTACTTTTAGATACATGCTTTGAAATTTTTATTTATATCAGTCGTTGTTGAATGTTTTGGTGCATAAAGTTTAAAGAGGTTGAAATCTATGAATTTGTTGATTATTTATTCACCCCTCCCCTCTCAGTAATCAGACATGTATTAAAAATTTTTGGCCTCAATACAATGACACAAAAATTAATTTGTTCCTTCTTCATTTTTATCATCTGCAACAACAGTGTACACATGGCCCGCATTTTAAAGAATGATAATTTAATATCTAAAATAAAGTGTAATAAAATGAGTTAAAAATTAATTTCACCTGAGTAATAAATTGAAAAATTACCTAGCTTGACTAGGTTAGATACATGGTCAAAATTCACTTTCCATGGAGTTCAATTGTAGTGCTTTGGGAACTTGATATATATCAATGGGAACTAAAGGTCTACAAGAGCATTGGTCAACCCACTCTTGCGATTCATATTATTCCCACAAAAAAATCATACATGAAGAGAAAAAACATACAATCTGTCTAGTATAAATAACTAGTGACCTTGCATTTGAAATTCTAAATGACTACATGTCACTTGATAATGTAAGTGTGCAAAAATATTGATAGTTTTCAATGCTATATTCATGTATCAACCAATATATATATAAACAATAGACATACCAACATTACTTGCTCCCATCATAGATTTAAACCATTAAACAATTGTTGTTTCATTTATTAAATTGATGCCACCTTCATACTTCAATTCCTCTCTAGAAAGGGATCTTTTTACACATGCTCCTCAACCCTCATGCTCTCCCTTTCTATGTCTAGCCTCATTGAAATTCTAAAAATATTGTACACAACTTGTCACATGCATCTTAGTCAATTAGTAGAACATACTTGCATTCTTAAATTGTGAGGTGCAATTATCTCTTTCCCTTAAACTATCATAAATAAATTTAAAGCATCCTTACACAAACTCTATCAAATAATTACGATCATCATTAATACAGAACTGATACTTTCTTAAAACCTTTCTATCCTCCTCTTTTCTATCATGTGCATGCGTGAATGATATGTGTACAAAAATAGTAACTTGTTTAAAATGGAAATACATATATTGCACTTGTTTTTGAGGTTGTAGTATACAATTCTCACCAAAATTAAAGATAGAGGAAATGACACCAAGGGAAAAGTGTCCTTACATAACGTGTATTGCTCATCTAACCACCAAGCTCTATGTGTATTCACTATCTACTCATAAAGTAGTTACTCTTGAAAAATCTTCATAAATTCAACTAGACATCATTTTTCACTAACTCACATCTCTTCAATTCTTTTTCAACTTTAACCCCATATGTGATTGTTTTGTATTTTCCAAAAGAAACTAGTTTATTACCAATTTCATGTGTGCTCTCTAGATGCAGACATCTCTACAAATGTTGCAAACCACAACATGTAGCACAAGAACCTTTCAAATGCATCATCTTATAATAAATGCAAACATCATCTCCTTTACATAGTACACTTGATATAAATTCTCTTGGTGACTTAGGAGGTGCTTGTATACCACATTCTTGTAAAATATTATTAGTGTGCAAAATATGACATATATAAAGATAAATATCATAATGCATAGAAAATAAAATATGCATCCTACAAGACATATTTTACGTGCATGATTAATCTTAACATAAAAAGGTCTTGTCATTTAAAAAAATATTTGACTAATTCTTATTTGAGGAAACCTTTGAACAAATCTTTCATAAAATTGTGTTTGAATCATATCCAAAAAGTGTTTTGGATGTGGCTTACAATTTGTAGATCCAATTCACTTTCTAGAAACATCTCTTTTGTTAGGCAAAACCCTTGTGTTGTCATGCCAACATTTTTCAATTAATGTTCTTACTGCATCAACAACAACCTTGTCTTTGCGTGGAAGTCTACCCAAGAATGGCCAAAGGGAAGTACTATTAGGATCCTCAATTTCTCCTACCTCCCTAATACATTTATTAATGTTGTTCTACTTATCTTTAATGAGTTACTTGTTTTGATTATTAAACGATCTTTTTTTATTTCCTTTCCCATTATTGTTGACATGATAACACATCGAGTAACATTAGAATCTTTAGTACGTGATGTTGAACCAATTGTTTGATATACGTCAAATAGATTTCACAAATTAGTTCTTTCACTATTATTTTTAGATGATCTTAAGCCAATAATTTTCTATGTCTCTCTAAATTTCATATTTTTAACCATTTCAACAATTAATTGACATCTTTCAGTTTAATTTAAGCTTTCAAAATAGTAATTCCATATTATTTTAACCTTTCTTCTACAAGTTCATTCAAAATTTTGATCTGACGTTAGCTTGAAAATATTCTCATCAATGTCGATCAGATACTTTAGTTTTCTATGAATAATTCTAGGATGTGTTAAGATTGGTGCAAATTCTTCATTTGCATTAGGTGCATTAGGTACATTCATTACATCAAATTGAGTTGGTGTATGTTAATCATTTGATTGATCATTCATTGTGATTTCCTCTTCAATCACATTAGGTTCATTTGGTACATCAATTTTAGATGATGTAGATGACATATCTTCTCCTTCCATTTTTCTTTATTCACCTAATCTCCTCATACACTTCATTTGTCTTTCCTTTACTGCCTCTCATTGTTTGATTGTTCCTCTTGTTCTTTCCCATCATTAATACCAAATATCCTAAATAGTATCATTTTACAAATATATTGAACACAATCTTATACAATCAAATCACCAAAACAACAAGAAATTTTTATTATTTTTTATAATCAACAATATTAAAGTATTCAATCATTTGAGCTCATATAAAACAAAAGCATCTCTTACACTATCTAAAAATGTCCCAAAAAAGTGTGAATAGTTGTATTGGATCCTTCAACCAGTTGCAAAAGTGCTAATTTGGCTGTTGACGATGTAATCTGACTCAAAGTAACACGAATGGGTTATGTTTAGTCAAAACATGTTTATGTAGTTAGTCCCTAAATGCCCAATGTTCATAGTGTTAGAAACATGTACGATTTTTAATCTTTTAAAACCCATTCATTTTATTTGTTCCTAAAACAAGTCCTAAATAAAAAAGGGAAGGTAGGAAAGAGAAGGGATTGAGGGGAGATGGGACATAGATAAGGTAGAGAGAGAAAAGTGGTCGAGAGAGAAAGAGGGTAATTAAGGGGGAATAGATGGAGAGAGGGAGAAGGAAAAGGGGAGAAAAGAGAGAGAAAGAGATAGTGAGAGGAGGGAGGGAATAAATTGAGAGAGAGAGAGAGAGAGAGAGAGAGAGAGAGAGAGAGAGAGAGAGAGAGAGATTATTGAAATTCAACTAAGTCTAA
>MU226071.1:5456523-5472895 GCA_018584345.1 Thuja plicata | reverse complement strand
AGAAATTGCAGCCTTCAAGTCATACTGAAAATCAGACAACTTACCCTTGAAGAAGAATATGTCTAATTTTTATGCTATATTATTAAAACCTTCTCTTCTATTGTTCCAAGTAAACCTTCCATTCTCTGTTTGTATTTCCAATAAATTTTCCTTTGACACCCAGTTTTTGAATTGTACTTTGTATTGGATTTATATTTGATTGCCTCCCCCCCATTTTTCTAACTGATGCAGTATGACATTGAAGTCCCCTCCAATAATGAAATTTTTATCCGACCCCATTGAAAAGAGGCATCTGATCTCCTCTCATACCTCTTGTTTTTTCTTGGCTTGAATCAGAGCGTGGACATTGATTAAAATAATGTTTAGTTTAGAGTAGAGGCTGACCATATTCCCCCTGCAACCAGTTGGAGTATCTCATTACTCCTGAAAAGGATATCTTTCTGGGATTATAGATTATTGCTAAGCCACCCGAGGATCCAATTGCCTCCATTGATTCTACCTTCCAGCCACCCAATCCTGTTGTAAGCTGCTCCATCTGTGCTGTGTCCATTTTGGTTTACTGTGATAGTACAATGTCATCCTTAACTAAAAATAAAGAACATTTAACCAAATGTTGTTTTTTAGGATCCCTTAGGCCCCTAACATTCCATGTTATCACTCTCATTTAGGTGGAAGATTGATATGCCCATTTTGAGGCAAAATGAGAATTTCGTAATTCCAATTCCATTTTTATTCATGGATCCAAACATGAAATTTTACATTATCGGAAATTAGATAATGCCAATTCCAGTCTAATTCCAGCCCCCAAACGAATAATATATTGAATGTGAAAGATCCTTTTAACAACTGCTTTCTTTTTTTATCACTATGACAAGAGTGTTGATCAACATCTTGCAAGACCCTTCACAAATCTGAGTCCCTGGCTCAACCATAGGAAATCTCTCTGAAATTCACCACAAGATTTGCTTCTTGGGCTAATTTCTGAACGGCCATCTCACAAATCTTTCCACCAACAACTTCTCCAATTAAAGAGATGCCACTCCAAAAGAATTGAGAAAACTGAATTGCTAACAACACAAACTTGATAATCCGAGTCAGATCATTTATCGCGTCAAAAGGGTTACGAAAGTTTAAAATAAATGGTTAGTAATTATTAGCGAGACGATGCCGCATCTCAAATAGTGGATAGGTTGAAAACGACAGCGCAGGACCACCTTTTCAGGAAAGATGCTCCCATCGAGCTATGGTGTTGTTGGTAAAAGTAGAAAGATGTGCACACAACTAAGAAAATTAGTCACGGAATCGATTTTGATGGTCACTTCAAGGGGTAAATAGATAGTGTAGGGGCAATTTTATGACCAAAATTTATTGCCTCATTATATAATTTTTTTTAAAAAAATAGTGGATTTTTTAATTTATGAAAGATTTTCTTTCCTATTTAAATATTAATTGTTATTTTAAGTTTAGTAATTAAAAATGTATAGTTTCTCTTTTGTATTGTATAATTTTATGTTTTTATAATTTCAATATTTTTTTTTTATATTTTTGTAAGCAAAAATAGATTCTTAATATATTTTGATTGGAAATTTTTAACATCTATATGTAAACTAGTAACAGTGAGTTGATAGGAGGTTTGTTTTTCCAAGAAAGTAAAATAGTTTGCATGAAAGAAAATCTGATGAAATTTAAAATCTGGTAGATATGCTTACAATTACCAAGAAATAAATTTGTCGAATATGTTTTCCCTTAACCTTAAAAATACCTAGTTTGAATTCAATGAAACCTAACCAAAAGAATCCCACATATGGGCATATCTAGAAATTACTCTTGCTTCCAACATCACAAATAAATTGACCTAAGAAATGTTTGAAATCTTACAAAGATTTTCATTTACAAAGACTCCATTTGATCAGAAACCAAAGTCTTCTAAATCACTATACCTTTATTATAATTTAGTACCTTCATGTTTTCAGATCCAATCACTAGATCCTACTGGAATTAATGGGAAGTGTGTACTGAGAGGGGAGGGGTGAATCAGTACCTCTAAAACTTTTGTATCCTTTAATCAATTAACCTTTGTGTAATCAATTATATATCCATTCATTTGATCTATACTATCTTGATGTGAGTTATATCAATTCATAATATTAACATACATGTGAACATTCATAGAAACATTCATGAAAGTAATTGACACATAACACAAGATATAATATCACAGAAAAATCCTGTTAGGAAGTAAAAACTGCGGTGGGGATGTCACCCACAAAATCTTCACTATCTGCAGATTGGAAGGGGTCGCTTAAGGCTTACAATTTGATCACTTTTGATGATCGACCCAGTTAAGAGTATCTGTGGAGACCTGTTAAAGTCTACTCGGTTAAGAGCTTTAGCAAAAATTTTGAGTGTGCACTCGGTTAAGAGATTTGTAGTTGGACTGTTAAATCCACCTTCCTTGAAATGATTTTTACACTTTGCTCCACTTGTTAGAATGATAGAAAATTACAACTTGACCTCGTAAATGCAATCTCCTATTGCTGATACAGATCCATTTTAATTTTACATGAATAATATTATCAACTAATGTGATTGAGTAATACCTTTGATTCTCGGTAGCCTCTGTTCTTGGTTCTTGCTAACCAAATTCACCTTTTGTTGTTCTGGTTCTTGAAACTTTTAGTATGATCCATAAATGTGCTCGTAGGCTTCCTTCATCCTCTCTTCTATATTCACATCCTTGTATAATGAATGATTGCATCATCTATTTATAAGATGGATTGACATCATCAAGTTTCATGAAAAACAATGTTAACTCTAAGATCAGGTTTACAACTTGTACCTTGATCTCCTAGTCTATGTGTTTTAAATCAGTTAGACTGATTAAAGAACTTACATTCATGTTTCTTGTCCCTAAAGAAATGGATTTAAAACAAATTAAGATCCTATAAATAGAATAAGACTGCTTTATCTGACGTGGAAGTTAGATCCACTTTTTGCGGGCTGCAACTGATTCTCAGTTCTTGACGGTCGATTATGCTTCTGAAATCAGTTGATTGTCTTTCAATTTTTTTCTCTCGGCTGCTCTTTAACTGTCTCTTCGGTTTGCACTTTATCCTACACGTCGGGTTCCTCTATCAAGTTCCTCTTTATCTTTCTATTTTGCAATTTTGGTGTACACACAAAGTTGTGTCGTCGGTTCTCTTTATACTTAGTCATTTCGGTGATCTCCGTATATCTGATTTTCGGTTTGCTCTTTGTTCTGTCTTTCAGTGTATGCTTACCAAAAGTGTTGTTTGTATACTAATGGAAAATTAATGTCATCAATCTCCCCCTTTGACATTAGTATCAAAAAAGATATGTGCAAAATACTAACAAAATGTTAAGTATATACAACATATATAATCCTTAGTCATTTAATGAATCCCCCTATGTATATGCCGGTATATCTGTACATATGACATCCTTCCTTCTGTGAATACATATACATATCATTTTCCATATGAATATATATCATTTTCCCATATGAATATACATATCATTTTCCCCCTCTTTTGATATTAAGGGCAAAGGTCTATACCTTAGAGCTTATAAAAAATGTGGGAGTGTGAAGACTTCATATCTTCCATCATTTTCTCCCATTTTTCTTTTAAGTTCCCCAGAGCCATGTGCTCAAGTGTGATCTTGGAGTGCATATCATAGATGTTGTCTACTATAGACATCTCAGGAGTTTCTATTAGTTGTTGTGCTGAACTGATGTGCTTTTGAAGTAGTGTAAGGATCGGTAGAAGTTGAGCTTGGAGCTCGGTGACTTCTTCCCTGAAGTGTGTCTTTGCTTCCCACGGTTCCTTCCTTAACCTTTTGATCTCGATGATCTTCTCATAATGAAACTTAATTGCATTGTCTCCATCTATGGTTAAGCTATTAGCAATGTTAGCTAGATCTGTGTCTAACTTTTCTATGTTGTCACTATTCTCTTTAGTGAACTTGTCCAATGTGCTTAGTTGTTGAATCATGGTTATAACTTCAGTTATAATTGGATCCAATTCAATAATGAATTCTAATAGCTTTACCTTATTGACTACCACTTCTTGGCTGATGTTCTCAATGAGCTTTTGATGGTACTTCTACTCAACTCTCTCTTTAATTGCCTTCTCTGCATCAATATTTTGAGTCATTATTTTTTTTTAAAGCAAAAGTGGGTGTACCACTAATATATTTATAAATTTAATAAGGACTGGTTCAAGAGCTCTGCTGGGAAAGAACCAGTAAGAAAACCTGACTTCATTACTCAATACAAAACTATAAGATACTATAAATTTCTAACTATTACAATACTGATTTCAGTCGTTTATCCCCTATTTTGAATCCACTAGACTTGCTCAACAGCTTATAACAATTTTACATTTACATAGTGGATAGTCAAAAAAATTATAATACTGTCGAAGTACATTATAAAATTCTCAAAATACATCATAGTTTCGCATTTGAGAAGTATCTCTAAACGAGCTAACAGACTAAATAAATTGCAAGATGTTTGTTTAGGCCACATGCCTGCTTAGTACATTTCAAAAATCTATGAAAATCCCACCAAAGTCAATTTTACAAAATGTGGGTTTCGTGCACCATCGTACCTTTGGAACCCTAGTTGCAGAAAAGCCATTGACAGCTGTTGAAGGGTTACCAAGAACTCTGTGGCTTGTGGATGCTTTTACAGTGGCAAACAAAATTTAAGCCAAAAAATGAGCAAAAAAGCAGGGCAGCCCCTTAAATTACTCTTCCATGGGATCGAATTCATAGGGAGGTATGTCCGGCTGAGTACGCGGAGACCATCCCCAGCCATCCTCATTGTGAGATTGTGAGCCAACCCATCCTGAAACTTGAATGTGAGGTTGAGGACCATCCCATCCATCCATATTGTGAGCTTGAATACCAGACCATCCCGAATCTTGAGTGTGTTGTGGCCATAATTCCTGTGTCTGTCCTTCGCAACCCAAATTTGGTGAAGAAAATGTTGCGCGGTCAAGTGGTTCCTTTGCAAAGTTGACCCTATACATGAGCCTTTTGCCATATCCTTGAGTGAGATTAGGGGTAGTTTTTTCTCCCCGTTCATGTTTGCTGTCCAAAGGAATCCTTTGATCAATTTTTGAATTTGTTGTATTACTGATGATGGGGCTTTGAAGACAGCTAAGTAATAATTTGGGATTGCTGAAAGTACAGATTTCACAAGTAATATTTGGCCTGATAAGGAAAGCCATCTGGCTTTCCATGCCAATGTTTTGGTCTTAATTCTTTTGATAACAGATGACTAGTAGGTTGTTTTGTTTGTTCCAACAAAAAGAGGAATCCCGAGATAGGTTGAGGGTAGGATGTCTACTGTAAAGTCTAGCACTTGAACAATTTTGGTCGGGATGACTTGACTAGTGTTGAATAGGAATATTTGTGACTTTTGTGCATTAATTTTCTGTCCCTGAGATACATGATCCTTTTTCCATATCCTTGAGTGAGATTAGGGGCAGCTTTTTCTCCCTGTTCATGTTTTCTATCCAAAGGAATCCTTTGATCAATTTTTGAATTTGTTGTATAACTGATGATGGGGCTTTTAAGGAAGCTAAGTAATAATTTGGGATTGCTGAAAGTACATATTTCACAAGTAATGTTCGGCCTGATAAGGAAAGCCATCTCGCTTTCCATGCCAATGTTTTGGTCTTAATTATTTTGATAATAGATGACCAGTAGGCTGTTTTGTTTGTTCCAACAAAAAGAGGAATCCCAAGATAGGTTGAGGGCAGGATGTCTATTGTAAAGTCTAGCACTCGAACAATTTTGGTCGAGATGACTTGACTAGTGTTGAATAGGAATATTTGTGACTTTTGTGCATTAATTTGCTGTCCAGATTATCTTTCCATTCTTGTGATACTAAAAACCTATCCATTCACACACAGGGGGCGGGAACATAGTGAAAAGGCATCCCTAGATATGGCAGAGTTTCATTCACTTACTGAATTTCCAAGCATTCCTTGCCCAATAAATAACCAAAGCCTGGATGATGCATGTTTCTGCCCAGAAGCTACAATATCGGCACAAGGTTTGGTTATGGTCCCCTCACTTGAAGAGGCAGAGTTTACGCATGCTATGACTCAAATTAATGAAATATATAATAATCTCACTAGCCCCATCACACATTGCGTCCTCTCAATAGAAAAATCCCCTTCTAAATGTGTCCAGGCTTCAAAGACGCCAAAGTCAAGAGGACGAAAGAAAAAAAACATAAAAATTAAGGAAGAAATAGCAGCTGGCATACAATCCACATTGGACGACACTTTTGTGTCCATCAAGAGATTGACAAGGAGAACAAGAGGTTCTCCTTGTCGACAATGAAAATCGCATCATGGAATTTTAGAGGCATTAATGCCTTTACAAAATAAATAGAATCAAACAACAGATTGATTCTACACATGCTAATATTGTTCTTCTTCAGGAAACAAAGTTGTCCAAAGAAAAATTTGTCAAAACATTAGGGAAATGGTCAGCCTGGTCTTCCATCCATCAACAAGGAATAGGAGCCTCTGGTGGCTTAGCTATCTTATGGAATCCCAAGATTGTCAATGTTATAAAGATTGGGCAAGACAATTACTGGCAAATGGTAGAAGTCACAAGCTTCGATTTCTCATTAACTCTATTTAACATTTATGGCCCTACATCTACTCAAGATATGAAAAAACTATGGGATTATTTAACCTATCATATTCAGAATCTCACAGATCAGAATGTAATACTAGGAGGCGACTTCAATGCTATATTGGACATGTCAAAAAAAATTGGGGGTATATGCCCGCCTCAAAGAACCATTCAGGACTTCTCTTCTTTGCTAACAGATAATAATCTGATGGATGTGGTGCCATCTGCCGGTACATTGACTTGGACAAAAAAAACTGCCAGCAACTCCCATCCAACAACCTCCCAGCATGATTGAAAGAAGAGTGGAGTATAGCCATCCAGCCCCAGGGCTTTATCTGATGGGAGTGAGAACACTACTTGTCTGATTTCATTGATAGTCAAAGGGGCCATGAGTATAATATTATCTTGGTGTGTAACTTTGCATGGAATAGCAGCCAGAATTTCATCAAGTTGATCTTGGGGGTGGGGAAGTGGCTTGAGCTGGGGCAAGCAGATTTTTTAAAAAATTTACTCTTTCATGTTGGATTTCTTGAGCATTTGTTAATGTCTTCCCCAATGATAGTTCAGTTATAGAAAAGATTGTGCTATTTGCCTTTTTTTGTTTAGCTGAGGCATGGAAGAATTTAGTATTCTTGTCTCCTTCTCTAAGCCACAATTCCCGTGATTTCTGTCTCCAGTATTCTTCCTCCCGAGAGCACAACTCTTCCCGTTCCTCTTGTAGAACTTTCTATTTATTGTATGTGTAGTTGTCCATACCATGATGTATGGTATGCTCATGTAATTGTGACAGTTGTTCTTTAACCACATCTTTTTGTTGAAATATGTTTTTAAACAAGTTACTTCATTCCATTTTTTGATGCAACTTTTTACATGTTTCAACTTCATTGCCAGCTGGTGCATTTTAGTTCCTACCACATATAGTGAGCTAACCCACCATTGTTTAATCAGGGGCAAAAAATGTGGATTCCTAAGCCACGTTTTTTCAAACTTGAATGATGGCTTGTGGCCATACGGAGCTCTTGCATTGTCTATGCACAACAATATAGGAAAATGATCAGATCCTGGTAGAGGGAGGATGTTCGATTGCAAATGAACATTTATGAGCTTCCATTCTTGTGATACTAAAAACCTATCCAATTGGCTAACAATTTTTTGACCCTTTTTCCATATCCTTGAGTGAGATTAGGGGCAGTTTTTTCTCCCCGTTCATGTTTGCTGTCCAAAGGAATCCTTTGATCAATTTTTGAATTTGCTGTATTACTGATGATGGGGCTTTTAAGATAGCTAAGTAATAATTTGGGATTGTTGAAAGTACATATTTCACAAGTAATATTCGGCCTGATAAGGAAAGCCATCTGGCTTTCCATGCCGATGTTTTGGTCTTAATTCTTTTGACTTGTTTGTCCCATCTAACATTCAGAGTTTAAATGACCAAGTCTGTGCTGATATAAGTGGACTGTGGCCAGATCATTTATCCTAATGTTCTGAACCCATTCTCCCCATTTAGATGTTATTGCAATCTTTTGTTTAAAGATTTGTTGGGTATCCATCATAATACAGATTCTTATGTCCCGATGAGGGTCCTCTAAAGGAATAAAGTCATGTCGAATAAAAATTCCCACAATATTCGCAATATGTTCTAATATATCTGGCTCTCTGTATTCTAATGGCAGTAGAGGTAAAGAGATCCAATATGGGAAAAAATGAGTGACGTTGGGCTTTGGTTTGAAATTGGGGATCCATGGCATTGTGAAGAGACCCAACCCCTTATAGAACCAATGTTTATATTTGTTAACCCGATCTCTGTCACTTTTGGAATGGAAAATAACAACAAAAAATTGACTGGTAGAATCAATACAGAAGATTTCTTTAATCCCTTGAAGTGTGCTCATAGTCCATTCTTTAATAAAGGAAAATGGAAATACAGAAGATTTCTTTAATCCCTTGAAGAATAAGTTGGAGGTCACTTTGGATGAAATCATTGAGATACCAAAATGTGACCCAACTACACTTGATTTTGAAGCATTACAAGAGTACGGTGAAATATGCCAAAGAAAGGCATTACATGAGAAGTTGAAGAAACAACACCAAGACTCAATGGTACTGGAAACAACTAGGGACATCTTGCACCAGATTGTACCTGATGTTGATATTGATCAAAATAAGCCAATTCTTGATCAATTAGCCACTTTGCTTCGGTGAGAGTGGCTAATTGATCAAGAATTGGATTTTTTTGATCAATATCAACATTAGGTACAATCTGGTGCAAGATGTCCCTAGTTGTTTCCAGTACCATTGAGTCTTGGTGTTGTTTCTTCAGCTTCTCATGTAATGCCTTTCTTTGCCATATTTCACCGTACTCTTGTAATGCTTCAAAATCAAGTGTAGTTGGGTCACATTTTGGTAGCTCAATATTTCATCCAAAGTGACCTCCAAATTATTCTTCTTAGATTTCTTCTTCTTCTTTTGTGTAGCACTTGAATGTAAAACCATTGCCAATTTCTCAGCTTTCTTAGTCATTCTTAATGAATTTACCTGGTGTGCTTCTTTTCGCTACTGTGTATCATTTTTAGCTTGTCGAGTGTTTGTAGACGTCTCCACATTCACCTTCACATTGTTGGTAGCACCTTTTCTAGTTTCCTTAGGAGTTCCATCTTTAGGTTTATCTCCTTCATTGGTGTTCTTAGAATCATCACTCTTTGCTTTTGCATCCTTCTCTGTTGTGTTTACATCTACTTGTTTTGAATCTCCTCCTGTAACCTTATCAATATCGGTTACTGTTTGAGTGTCTCCGATGTCTTTATGATCATCAGTGTTTTCTTTCTTTTCCTCTTCCCCTGCATCCTCTGGAGTGTCTTTTTTAGGTGATTTGTTTGTTTCTTGCAGAATATTGATAGCTTGTATCAATATTGGAATGTTGCCTGGTATGTTCACTTATGCAGTATCAGCTGTTGTGTCCTGCTCATCGGTTGTGTCCTTTGCAACATTGACATCTTCATCTTTATTAACTTCCCCTGCTGGATCATTGGTAATATCAATGATATTTTTATCCACAATTTTTTCATTTGTGGTGTCAGGCCATGACTCATCTACAACATCCATGTTTTTTTTGTCGATCTTGTCTTCTTCTTCCTTGTTTAACTCAACAAATGTATCATCTTCTGTATCTTTTATTAATATCTGTTCTTGAGTTTCCTTATCAATATCTTTCTGTTGTAGGTCTTTGTGAGGGCTTTCTTCCTTAGTAGGTCTATTTAGAATTTTACACCATTTCTTATGGCTATCCTATTCAAGCTCTATAAGCTTTCCTGCAAGAAATTTATAGGCTCTCAACTTTGGTGAGAACTCCTTTTTGTGTTTCTCCATTATCTCATCTATTTCTTCCTTCTTGGATTCAGAAGGCATGAGAGTAACAAGTACTCTTTATCTTATTTCTTTTTCACTCTCCAAAGCAAATTTCCATCTGGAGTATAGTCTATCTAAGAGTTCCCTCGGTACATTATTGGTTTCAAACTGAATCAGTACATATTTGAACTTGTACATTTTTTCTATGATGGCATCTTCAAATTTGTTCTGATCTTCTGGATCTAGTTTCAACCATCTTCTAATCTTAGAATCTGTAATAGATCCATAATTTGCAATAGATTTACAAATGTCATCAATAGTTTCTGGAGCTTTAACCTTGACATTTTCTGCCTCTACAGCTTCATCTTGCTCGGTATCTTCAATATCTTCTCGGGTTCTGATGAGATTCCTTCCTCTTTTGTTTTTCCCTCTCTTTGGTGTGGCAACTTTCCTCTTGTATGTTCTTACCTTTCCTTTCTTCAAAGGTGAAGAAGTTGAATCCTTAGATGTTTGGCTTCTAGTTCTAGAAGCATCTGTGGTCCTTGGATTTTTAGTTGGTGGAGGAGGTGGTGAATCTGACTCTATGGCTTCAGAGTCATCCTTTTCTTTAGCTTCACCAATAGGTAGCTGTCCTTCAGTTTCTTCCTCCTACTCGGTTCCTTCCTCTGCTACCGACAGTATCTTCTTGAGGTTATTTACCATTTTGTCCTTTTTCTTGACAATTTTCTTAACAACCAGGCCAGATTTTATTCTTTTTTTGGCCTCCTCATATGTTCCAAACTTTGGTTGTTTCTTATGTAGTGGCTGATTCAACAAGGCATCAATTGCTTTAGATGCAAGATTAATGTTTATCTCATATTCTAATGGTTGAAGCCATCTTGTCCTCATTACAAAAGGATTGATATAAGTATGATCTGTATCAACCATAAAACATAATTCATCTTTATACTTCTCAATGAGTTGTTCAGGGATCCTTACCCTCTTTTGCATTCGGTCTTTGAATACATTAAAGTATTCATCCATGACTGTTTCAAAATTATCTCCTAGTGAGGCTATGTGTTCACTGATCTACATGGTGACCAGTTTTGTGCTATCCCATTTCACATCTCCTAGCGATGGGAATGTTTCTTGAAAGTAGAAGAAGATGCACATTATGATTGAGCCAAACTTACATGTGTTTGACTTCACATTCCTTATAGTCTTTAAATTATTTTTTAACTGATTTAGTAGAAGTTCGGATAAATCTAGCTGTGTTCCCTTCTTCACCATCTTATGTGCTGTGTCCACTGCACCAGATGTAATGCAGTTCAACCTACTGGCTTGGAAGAATTTGTAGTCTAGAATGCATGCACCAAATTTCATCTCATCATCGGTTATGGTGGAAAATTTTAATCCTCTTGCCATCCCATTTGGATCATGTGATTTTCTCAATCTTGGTCTTGGGTGGATGCTTCAGTTCTTTTACCTTCTTGGTTACAGGGTAATCGATGACTGCATGGATAACATCTTAGGCTATCATCTTCGGTTCATCCAACCAAAGTTTATGATTGTGCATTCAGATTAGTACTAACCGAATCCACTAGGTTTTGAAGACCTTCAAGAACATTAGGGTATTGGTGAGCCCTTTTACTTCTATATGTTTATGTTCATCTTTCAGAGTTCCATCTTCATTGCATAGCTTCTTATAAGCTTGTTCACCCTCTGAATAACCTATTTCTACAATCTTGCAGTGTATAAATGCTTGAACATCCTCGACAAGTAAGACACTAGCTAGTATTCAAGAGAATGATCCAACATTGTCAGGTTGTGAGGCAACCTTAGGGTGAATCTTTTAGTTTGGTTCCTCACATGCCAAGTTCTTACTTAACTTGAACTCATCCTTCTTTGTGTTCTTTGACTTCATAGTTCTTGATATCGTGGCCATTTTTCAGAATTAGAGATTTTGTGAAATGTGTGAAATAGAGTTTTTGGTTATTTATAGAGCTTACTTTATACACCTGTAATGATTTCTAATCTGTGTGGAGTGCTGGTGGTCGAGTTGTGGTGGCTTTGTGATCTTGTTTCCTTCTGCTCAAAAATTGCTCTTTGTCGCTCTGCTCTAGTTGTGGTGAACAATGAGATTGACCAGATGTCTTTTTATATTCATTTGACCTAAAAGGTGTGTCATTAATACTTACCAACTCCTCGGTGTGTGAAGACAGAGTTCGTCAGTTAAAACTTCAACTTTCCTTCGGTGACCACATGACATTTTGGGTTGGTCATTATACCTCTTGCCTTTACTAACGGGTTTCGGTATTGCAAACCACTTGCTTAATTTTCTCGATTACTGATGAGGCTCGATTTATACTTGCAACTTTTCTTTTAACCGACACTTCACGGTAAGTGTAGGTAGTCTTAGCTTTGAGTGTGTACCGACGGATTTGAGTATGTATGCTTGATAGCATAGTTATCACAAATTTTTAACAAGTAGTACCATGATGCATCTTTCTTATGCTAATTTGGCATTTAATCAATATATTATGGAACTGATGTAAAATAATAACTTGGGGTAATGCAGTGGGGATGGTGATGTCACCGGATCCATTGGATGGGGTGTCACCATTTGCATTGCTCGGTCCAGCTTCATCATTATTTGAATCTTCTCTCCACATTTTGTCTCTTTCCCTCTAAATGTCTTCAATGGTGTTTCCATTGGGATATGTGCTGGTCTCTGTCATTCGGTCTCTGCAGTCTTTCTTGAGATGACCAACTTTATGACAGTGTAAATATGCCATTCTGGGGTTAGTCTAGCCTCTAGATTTTCTAGTCCACTGTCTCATACAGTTTGTAGCAATGTGACCAAATCTTCCACATGCTGTACAATTTGTCCAAGTGTTTTAATCTCATACACACTGGTTACCGACTCTCTTTGGTTGATAGGGAGTTTCTTTACCTTTAGGCTTCCATACTTGCCTTTTCTTTTTCTATCATTCAAGAGTTGTGTTCCCATTCATTTTGCAAGTAGGATAGTATTTGTCCATGTAGGTTTCCTTCTTTGGTTGTTTCATCTCAGACTTACATTCATATGATTTATGTCCTTTCTTGTTACATTTATAACAAATCCTATGTAGATTTAGGAATACCTTTCATTTTACCTCTGCATACATTTGATGTATGGCCTTGCTTTCCACAGTGATTGCATGTGAGCTTTCTTGGTCTTTAATTTTTATAGACATTCTTAGGATCTGTTTGATTTGATGATTCTCCATTCTTGGTAAAATCTAGACCGGTATTGTTGTTGACTCTTCATTGTCCTTCAAGAAAATCATCCATTCTTTTATTGCTTTCTTCAGCTTTCTTGATAATTTCATTATGTTGCTATTGAATTATTATTTCATGTTCAAATTTTCATTCTCATCTCTTAGCTTACCAATAGATTCTATTCTTTCAATGAGTTCAACATTTATTCTGTTTGCCTCTTGACTCATAAGAATAATCTGATTTGTTATCTCATGGTGATGCTCTGTAAGTCTTTGTATTTTAGACTCTTTTTCTTGTAGCTTTTCTGTAATCTTTCTTCTATCATCAATATATAGTGTTCTTTCTTTCTTATCTTATCTAGCGTTGTTCATGACATCAATCATCCTTACCATATGTGTCTCTTGACCGATTTGCAGAGATTTAACTTGTCCAGCCAGATGTAGATTGATTTTAGTTAGGCTTGTGATGCTTTCTTTTGCTGTATCTGATGCTTTGCTTGTAGTTGATCCTAAAGACTCAAAGAAATCTGGTATCTCTTCCTCATGATAATCTGTCTTATTAAAACAAGATGCCATAATCTTTCTTTCATCTAACAACCATCTCATGTTGATTCTAGCTTCTTTATACTGTTCATAGAACATCTAAATTTCTAGCTTCTTATTTTCAATATTCTTGTCGAGTTTGTACTTCTCCATTGTATGATCTTTTCTCTTAAGCCTTTAAGCTTTTTCAAAAGAAGAGACTTAGCTCTGATACCAATTGTTAGAATTAATGGGAAGTGTGTACTGAGAGGGGAGGGGTGAATCAGTACCTCTAAAGCTTTTGTATCTTTTAATCAATTAACCTTTATGTAATCAATTGTATATCCATTCATCTGATCTATACTATCTTGATGTGAGTTATATCAATTCAGAATATTAACATACATGTGAAAATTCATAAAAGTAATTGACACATAACACAAGATATGATCTCGTAGAAAACTCCTGTTAGGAAGTAAAAACTGTAGTGGGGATGGCACCCACAAAATCTTCACTATCTGCAAATTGGAAGGGGCAGGTTAAGGCTTATAATTTGATCACCTCTGATGATCTACCCAGTTAAGAGTATCTATGGAGACTTGTTAAAGTCTAATTGGTTAAGAGCTTTAGCAACACTGTTGAGTGTGCACTCGGTTAAGAGATTTATAGTTGGACTGTTAAATCCACCTTCCTTGAAAGGATTTTTACACTTTGCTCCACTTGTTAGAATGATAGAAAATTATAACTTGACCTGGTAAATGCAATCTCCTATTGATGATACAGATCCATTTTAAGTTTACATGAATAATATTATCACCTAATGTGATTGAGTAATACCTCTGATTCTCGGTAGCCTCTGTTCTTGGTTCTTACTAACCAAATTCACCTTTTGTTCTTCTGGTTCTTGAACTTTCAATCTGATCCATAGATGTGCTCATAGGCTTCATTCATCCTATCTTCTATATTCACATCCTTTTATAATTAATGATTTCATCATCTATTTATAAGATGGATTGACATCATCAAGTTTCATGAAAAGTAATGTTAACTCTAAGTTCAAGTTTACAACTTGTACCTTGTGTTAATCTCTAAGTTCTGTTGATGATTAGTGACCAACACTTATTCATTCACTTAGGCAATTTTAGTTGGCTATCACTGTAGATGAGATAAAACTATGCAAGGCTGAGCAACATTGTCGAGCAGTTTTCAGTTTGCCTAGTTAGATTACTGAGCCAAGTTATATTGCCGAGCTGAGAAGGATACAAAGATGTTAAGTGCCGAGTGACAGAGAAGTCAAGTGTCGAGAAGAAAAGTTTTTGTATACATGTTTGGAATGATTCAAACTTTGAGGATAAGTGATTTGGCTGACTTGTATAAGATTTTTTGGGCCAACTTATGTGTGCATTTAATATTCTTCTACGGAGTTAGTTATGAATTTAATTGTTTTATCCTATGCATGAAAATTTATTGTAATACCATCAAGGTATGGGTATTAGATCTTGATCGTTGATCTAGATCTCGCTATCAGACTTGAACAGATATATTAGATTACTTTGAAACCCTATTTTTTGCATGTGTGTGTAAGAAGAGCAGACAAAGTGTGGTGACTGCATTTTTGAAGTGAAATGCATAGAGGGTTATTTTTTTAAGAAGCAGAGATCAAGCAGAGTGACAACACAGTGAACAACAGAGTAAAGTTATATCAAATTATGAGATCATAGAAGGTACTAGAAAGAGGAGATCCATCATCAGCATCATAGTGCATAACGAAGGATCAATACTTGAGACATTCTAATCATTGTATTAGGTGAAAATCTCTTAACAGAGTGGTTCTAGCAGACCTTTCTTTATCTCCTAACAGAGTGCTTACTTTATTATAAGTTGAAATCCTTTAACATGGTAGATTGTAATGATCTTTAGCTCTTAACCGGGCAGACCTTTAACAGGGTAGATTACATTCTGTAATCAACATTTGTAGCCTTAACAGGCACACTTTATTACTGCAATAGTGGAGAATTTTGTGGGTGTCATCCCCACCCCAGTTTTACCTATTTGGGTTTCTGGGTTACCAAGTTATTGTGTTATGTGTTATTTATTTCATTGTGTGGATGCTATCTGAGATTACATTAGATTCATATATGTATGACTGTGGATCATTTTGTTTTAAGTGTTTAAATTTGAAGATCTGATTCACCCCCCTCTCAGTATCTTGCTTTCCCATTATTGTATTTCCAACAATTGGTATTAGAGCTCAGTTCTCTAAAAAGGTTATAATCAGCTTGAGAATATAGATCTTGAGATGGAGATCTACAAGATGGGTAAAGTCATTGAGAATCAAAAGATTTATATTCAGCTAGCACTACAACAACTTGAGACTGCAAGACAATAATTAAAGAAGTCCTTGACTGCAAGGAAAGATTTGGCCAAACTAATGAATGAAACTCATTATCAAGAAGATAAAACCACAAATCTATTTCAGAATGGAGATTCTACTGAGAGTGATGCAGCAATAGCAGATCTACTGGAAAAGAATAGTGCACTATGTGAAGAAGTCAAAAACTTGAAAAAGGAACAAGAAGCCCAATCAA
>MU226071.1:5438532-5453516 GCA_018584345.1 Thuja plicata | reverse complement strand
TACTACAACAGAGAGATTTGGAAATTTTGATGAAGCCAAAGCTAAAATTTCTAGAAGCTTGAATGAGGGAACTATGGAAAGGAAAAGAAAGAAGATTGTGAAAAATCTGAAGAAAATGGTTGGTTTAAGTAGTGATGAAGAACCTGAGGATGCACCTTTAGGCCTAACCACTGGACAAGGTGAGGATATATCTACAGAAGAGGAAGTGAGTGCATCAGAAGAGGTCACTAAGAAAGCTAAGGGTAAAAGACCACCAATTGTCATAGTAACCAAGAAAAGCAAAGCTAAACCTAAGGTTACACCTCATGTAGCTAATTGTCTAAGGACTAGAGAATATACTATTACTTCTCCAGTAGAAGTACAAACAAAAGTATATGGTAAAAGGAAAATTGCAGAAAGTAGTTCTGGAAAGGAAGCTAAGGTTGCTTCTAAGGCTGAGCCAAGTAAGCCAGCGAAGAGACCATGAAGGAGACTAAATTTGGGAACATATAGTGATGAGGAAAAGACAGAAATTGATGAACCCAACAACATACCTACATCAAAATTCAAGAAACCAGATAGTATTGATGAGGTATGTGACACTTTGAGGAATTTAGTAGGGTTAGCAACTTTTAAGCTCATTAAGTATGAGAAATTGAATAATGTGGATAGGCACAAAGTTCAGGAAGCACTCTTGGATATGATGAGTACTTTCAAGTTAACTCCTACAGAGATAGGAAGTCATGTGCCAAATGAACTATATGATTTTCTGTCAAGCAAATGGGAATTTGCACTAACCACAGAGAGACAGATCAGGGAAGGAACTCTAGCCAAGGTAATACCCGAGTTAACCTCAAAACAAAGAGCCAAATTCATTAAGGATTACAAGAATAGGTTTGCTCCTAAAATCGGAGGCTATGCTGTTCTAAAAAATGATATTAAAGGTGTAGTACAGTAGAGCACAAGGATCTAGAAGGAAATCTTTGGACTGATCATTCCAAAAGATAAGAAATCTGGTGAGGGGACATCCGAGAAAAAGACAAAAGAAGTTGAAGAGACGACTACCCCTGAGCCACATATAACTCAAGATCAAATTGCCATAGAACAGGACAAAACCAAAGGTGCATTAGACTCAACTAATTCTATTGATCTGACTGCAGACAGTCCTATGGATTTTATAGTTTATGATTTAAGCAATTTGAATGCCAAGGAACAAGATATGCCGAGCGGGACTTACACTGACTCGCCTATTAAGGCAACTGGTACTGAAGAAGAAAAGACCACAACATCTGATGAGATAATTGAAGTTGTCAATGATCAAAAAGGTGAAGAGAAACAACAAACAAATACACAAGAGGTAACTTCATAGAATCCACCTATTTTAGAGGTTGTGAAAACAATTTTAGATAGTGGAGTAGTGATAACGAATACTATTGATAAGCCTAAAGAAGAAGAGGCAATGCAAGTGTTGGTTGATCTACCACACTCTGCATCATCCACTCCCGCTGGTCCTAACATTTGGAGTATGTTGAACCCCCAACCAATATTGACAGAATTAAAAGAGGCAATGGATATTGACACTATCAAAGGGAAAGATATTATGCTACCGAGCATAAGTTCTCCAGAGTTGAAGAAAAAGAAAATTTTGAAGAAGAAGTCTCAAATTCTAAATGTAACATTAGATGAGGTCATTGTGATTCCACAATGGGATCCCAATGAATTATCTTTTGAACAAATAGGGACTCTTCAAGAATTAATTAAGAGGAAGAAGAGACAAAGAGATGAAGATAGAAGAAAAGCAAAAGCAGGTGTTGCATGACATCAAAGACATATTTGCAAAGGCTTTTGACTTAGAGGATAAAATGCCTCAAGATCCAATTATTGATTATCTAGTCAAAATTGTACAAAAGGTAACTAATGAGGACATAGACAACAATGAAAAGCTTATACAATGGTCCAAGAGAAGATTTGAGAGCAAAGTTCTAGAGAAAATCTCAGAAGAGATTGCCACAAAATAGGTTGAAATTTCTATTCTTGTAGAAACTTTAGAGAAAGTTACAGCCAATGTTTATTCTTTGTATAGAAAATTATGTGATGTTGTATTTTTCACAAAGGATAATCTACAGCTTGTTGAGAAGCTAAAATTAGATTTGAGATCAACTGGCACTACTCTTGGTAAAGATACTACTTCTAGTTCTTTACATCTTACTAAGTTGATAAATGCACAACGGAGAATAGCTGAGCTTATGGCTGAAGATGGTCAAATAAGGGCCAAATTGATAACTATGTAGACAATCATGTTGCCTCACTTGCAGGTAATACAGAAGGAACTTTCAATTGCAAAGGAGTTATCATAGAGTAATGCAAATCTATCAACTGCAGAAAGTTTAGTGAGTCTAGCTGCCGAGCTAGAAATAAAATTGGAAGTTATGAAGATTGCTAAGGACAGCTGGGATGCTACATTTGAATCCACCCTGCAGCTTCATAAACAATTTTTGGATAAGTACAACTTAACCCCACCCGCAATCAGTGACAAAAACAAGGGGGAAATTGGAAAGGAAGTTGGAAATGATACAGTATGATACATCAGTACAGAACATGTACACTTGTATATAATTTTTTTTTAAGGCATGTAAACTTTTTGTATGGATTATTTCTGAGTATATTCTTAGGGGGAGTACTTTGTGTACTTAGGAAATATTTTGATGAAATGAACAGAAGTAATGATAAGTGTTTTTTCCACTAATATCAAAGGGGGAGATTGTTAATCTCTAATTTTTGTTGATGATTAGTGACCAACACTTAGTCATTCACTTAGACAATTTTAGTTGGCTATCACTGTGGCCGAGCTAAAATTATGCAAGGCCGAACATTTTTCAATTTGCCTAGTTACATTGCCAAGCCGAGTTACATTGCTGAGCTGAGAAGGATACATAGATGTTAAGTGCCGAGCGACAGAGAAGTCAAGTGCCGAGAAGAACAGTTTTTGTATACATTCCTGGAATGATTCAAACTTCAAGGATAAGTGATCTGGCCGACTTGTATAAGCTTTTTTGGGCCAACTTATGTGTGCATTTAATATTCTTCTACGGAGTTAGTTATGCATTTAATTGTTTTATCCTATGTGTGAACATTAATTGTAATACCATAAGGTATGGGTATTAGATCTTGATCGTTGATCTAGATCTTGCTATCAGACTTGAATGGATATATTAGATTGCTTTGAAACCCTATTTTTTGTATGTGTGTGTAAGAAGAACAAACAAAGTGTGGTGACTACATTTTTGAAGTGAAATGCACAGAGGGTTATTTTGTTAAGAAGCAGAGATCAAGCAGAGTGACAACACAGTGAACAAAAAAGTAAAGTTATATCAGATTATGAGATCATAGAAGGTATTGGAAAGAGGAGATCCGCCATCAGCATTAGAGTGCATAACGAAGGATCAATACTTGAGACATTCTAATCATTGTATCAGGTGAAAATATCTTAACAGAGTGGTTCTAGCAAACCTTTCTTTATCTCCTAACAGAGTGCTTACTTTATTGTAAGTTGAAATCCTTTAACAGGGTAGATTGTAATGATCTTTAGCTCTTAACCGGGCAGTCCTTTAATAGGGTAGATTACATTTTGTAATCAACATTTGTAGCCTTAACAAGCACACTTTATTACTGCAGTAGAGGAGAATTTTATGGGTGTCATCCCCACCCCAGTTTTACCTATTTGGGTTTTTGGGTTACCAAGTTATTGTGTTATATGTTATTTATTTCATTGTGTGGATGCTATCTAAGATTACATTAGATTCATGTATGTATGAATGTGGATCAGTTTGTTTTAAGTGTTTAAATTTGAAGATCTGATTTACCCCCCCTCTTAGTAACTTGCTTTCCCATTATTGTATTTCCAACACCTTGATCTCCTAGTCTATGTGTTTTAAATTAGTTACACATTATCCTGTACGTTGGGTTTGTCTTTATCTTTTTGCTTTGCAATTTTAGTGTACGCACAAATTTGTGTCATCAGTTCTCTTTGTACCTAGTCATTTCGGTGATCTCTTTATATCTAATTTTTGGTTTTCTCTTTGTTCTGTCTTTTGGTGTATGCTTACCAAAAGTGTTTTTTGCATACTAATAGAAAATGAATTTCATCAGATCGGTCTTCAGATCCAAGTCTTCATTCAACATAACCTTTGAATCTTTCTTCTTAGTACAACAATTCTTCACAATGCTCAAGTTCCTTTTATTTCTCTCTTCTTCCTCCTTCAAGATAACCAAAGTAAATCTTTATCTATCTTTCTCTATTGTGACCAAGTCATCTTCTTCTTCTTCTTCTTCTTAGGTTTTAGAGAGGAACCGTTGACAACAAATTCTAATCTCTTCTAACCCGAGGAGGAAACTTCCTCACCATGAATGATTAGTACAACACCAATAACCATCAAACCTAACCAATACTCATCAAAAAAGAAATGAAATATGACTTACATGCATCTGCTATGTTTTCCAACATATCAAGATATCTGCAAATCTTCTTGCTGGTAGGAATGCTAGTCTTCGACTCAATATTGTCTGTATTAGGTAATGATCACAGGAAATAGAAAGCTAAACACATGACCAATGACTTAAATCTAAAACCATATCCACTTTCAATATTTATCATTACATTTTCAAAAAAATTCTCTAGCTATTGTTGGATAACTTGTGACTAGAGGGGAGGGGAGGGTGAATTAGTACAAATAGGTATTGACCTAATTCATTCACCAATCTGATTAACTGCATTAGAAACATCTTAACCTCAAAGCATATGAATGAAAGAAATAAATAACAATAAACAATATCAAGAATCCACAAGTTTAACACTTATAACACAAATATTTTTCACGTGGAGACCCTTGTTAGAGGGAAAAAAACCATGGTGAGAATGACACCCACAAGCCTAATAACTGGAGTAAATGAGTTTTCCCTGTTGGGAGCTAAAAATACCTTTTCTAAGGGTTCATCCTATTAGAAGTGATTAGTACACTTTTAGGAGTACAATAAGATTAGCTAAGATCTACTTCGCAAGAGGATTTAAAACCTCAATAAAGAAGTCAACATGTTAAAGGATTTGCAAATAATAACATGTTAGAGTTCACATTGTTAGAGGATTTGACCTGCTGCAACTGTTTGGTAACAACACAATTATTGATCTCTAGAATGGCACTGATTTCTTATAAGATCCTTTTCATTTATTTGTATTTTTTACTTTGTATATTGTCTCTTCTCTCTAATTGCAAATTAAATATGAAATCATAAAACCCTAATCACCAAAAACAACTTCAACAATAGCAACAACTACAATAGTTACTCTCTCTCTGTTTCCTTAAATAAACAATTGGCACCAACTTAAGATTGATCTTCAAATTGCTTTGTTGAGATAGCACCATGTGTCAGAATTGATAATCTCAATGAGAAAAATGATTTACAATGACCGCGTTAGGTCAAGATAAGATCTGCAAGTTTATATCTCCAAGATAATAAAACATGCTTTTACTTCTCTAATTTAAGTCCTTCAATTTGTCTTAAATGCTTACATTGATAGTGTAAATACAAATACATTGGATGTACAACCTTTATTCCACATCATCATATCATTATAAATAATCACATATACTTTACCACTCACCGATCTATAATCACCTGACCGGTTGATCAAGAACATAAGAGTTCTACTTGTCTTAGTGACTATGACATTGAAACCTCTATCATTTCTCAACCAAATAAGTTGTGATTAGATTCACAGATTCCTCATACCATATATTGTCTATCTCTGAGAAAAAGATCTGAATCTTCCCTTAACTTGACCGCTACCATAATCTATTATTCTTCTCAAACATCAATGAACATACAATGTTGATCTTTTCTTTACCAATCATGTACAATGCTTACTGATCAATGTAATCATGATATTTGAATACATTGCCATCAAGAAAAACTAGTTATAAGTCCACTCATGACCTCTCTTCATATCATCTCCAAAAATTTAGCATAATGCAAACAATCTCCCCCTTTGGCATTGATAGCAAAAACTTCTAAAAATCATCTCAAAAGATCTTGCATTGCATACATACTATAATATCATCTTCAAATAATACTTAAATCATACCCCCCTTACATTATGCATTCTATATTGATCATACTTTCATACAATACATTACACATCATTCTCCGCCTTTTTGTCAACAATGACAAAGGATTATATGTACTTACCAAAATTATATTTGGTCAAAAGTTTCCTTAAAGTTGATCTTTGTTGAATCCAGTGATGTGTTCCAAGACTTGTGTAAGTGTTCCATAGATAATATATGTCCATTTATAACCAATGTTGTTCCTTCCATATCATTCAAAGTTTTCACCTCTTGTTGACTTTGTATTGTTTCTTCATTTATCACATGTTATATGAGATCCATAGTGGGAGTTAGACATACCCGTATTTTCATAATTGATAATATTTTGTTATCTTTCTCTGCTTGAAACATCTTCATGTTGTTTGAAATTATCTTCACCTTAGCAATGTATATTGAAACTAAACTAGTTAGAGGATCCAATTTTGTAATAAAATCACCAAGTTCCTGTTTAGTGAAGACATTATATTTTTCCATTAGTATATGCAAGGAAAAATAGGGTAAACACCATCGGTTTATCCTACACTGACAGACAAGGCACAACACTACCTGACACCAAGGTTACCGATACTGCCAAGTACAAAGCATCCCGACAAACACTATTCAGTGTTACATGATGAAAAAAAGGACAAAGGAACCCGACGAGTAACCAATAGTGCAACCTGATGAAACAATAAAGAGTAGTACCCGATAGATGAAGGGAACCCGACAATTAGTTCAAAGAAGGAACATCGACTGACTTTCAGTTCACACCGACGATCAAGAACCGATAGTCAATTACATCCTACAAAAAGTGGATTCGATTTTCCACGTCAGATAAATCATTGAATTTTTACATTTAGCTTCTTGATTTGTTTTAAATCCATTACATGTAGAGAAAGCAATGTAATTATTATTGTTTTTAACAGTTTAGCTATTTTAAAATATAAAAACTAAAGGATCAAGGTCAAGTTGTATACCTTGGATCTAGAGTTAACATTGTAATGCGTGATTCTAAAATAGGTCAAATACTTGTATAAATAGATGCTGAATCAATTGTGAACATGTTGTTTGATGATGAATTTAGCCACTAAGAGCATCTAAGGATTAGATAGGAGAATTTATGCAGCAGCACAAACAAAGATCAAATCAGTTTTCAGGAACAAGAACACAGGCTACCGACGAGCAGGAAAAGGTATTAACCAATCACTATAGGTGATATTCATATACTGTGAGCTTTAATGGATCTGTAATCAGAAATTATAGATTGCATACAGTTAGGTCAAACATATTGTACACATTCTAACAAGTGGGGTACACTTAAGAAATCCTTTCAAGGAAGGTGGACTTAATAGTCCTATTGTAAATCTCTAAACCGAGTGCACACTTCATTACTATTGCTAAAGCTCTTAATAGAGTAGATATTAATAGGTCTCCACATTAATACTCCTAACATGGTAGATCATCAGAAGTGATCAATTGTAAGCCTTTATCGGCTCCCTTCAATTATGCAAATAGTGATGTTTTGTGGGTGCCATCCCCACCGTAGTTTTTACTTCCTAAAAGGAGTTTTTTGTGATATCATATCTTGTGTTATGTGTCTATTGATTTCATGAATATTTCTATGAATTTTGCATACAATTAAGATTATGAATTAATATTACATGCATAAGAAAGAACATCAGATATGGTCGGTAATACAATAAAGATTGATTACTAATGATAAAAGGTGAAAAGTGTTAAAAGGTTTAGAGATACTGATTCACACCTCCCCTCTCAGTACTACTTCCCATTAGTCCCAACAATTGGTATCAGAGCCTAGTCTCTTCTTGGAAAGATTAAAGGCTTAAGAGAAAAGATCATACAATTAAGAAGTACAAACTCAATAAAAATATTGAGAACAAAAAGCTTGAAATTTAGATGTTCTATGAGCAGTATAAAGAAGCTAGAATCAGTATGAGACAGTTGCTGGATGAAAGAAATAATATGACATCTCGCTATAATGATACAGATTATCTTAAGGAAGAGATCCCAGATTTATTTAAGTCTTCAGGATCAAATACAAGCAAGGCATCAAATACATCAGAAGAAAGAATCACAAGCCTAACTGAGATCAATTTACATCTGGTTGGAAAATTCAAATCTCTACAAGTTGGTCAAGAGACACAGATGGTTATAATGATTAATGTGATGAACAATGCAAGGCAAGCTGAACAAGAGAGGACACTAGCTATTTATGATAGAAGAAAGATCACAGAAAAGCTACAAGAAAAGGAGTCTGAGATACATAGACTTACATAGCATCACCATGAGGTAACTAATCAGATTATTCTTATGAGTCAAGAAGAAAATAGAATGAATGTGGAACTCATTGAAAGAATACAGATTATCGGTGAACTAATAGAAGAGAATGAAAAACTAAAGCATGAGGCTAAAATTCAAAAATAGCATAATGACATGATTAAGAGAGCTGAAGAGAGTACAAAAAGGATGGATGAATTCTTGAATGCACAAAGAAGACCCAACACCAACACTAGACTAGGGTACACGGAGCATGGTGAGTCATCAAATGACGCTGATCCAAAAGATGCCTACACCAATCCTAGACCAAGGAAGCTGACATGCAATCACTGTGGAAAGAAAGGCCACACCTCAAATGTTTGCAGGAACAAAGAAAAAGGTATTCCTAAATCCACATTTATATGACAATTTTATAAATGTAGCAAGAAAGGACATAAAGCATATGAATGTAAATCAAAGGTAAAAGAACCAAAGAAGGAAACCTATATGGAAAAGTATTGTCCCACCTGCAAAATGCATGGGAACACATCTCTTGAATGCAGGAATAAGAAAATTGAAGCATGGAAACTCAAAAATGAAGAAAATGCATACAAACTAAGGAGAGTCAGTAATTCATATGTTTGGGACTACAATACATGGATAAACTGCACAACATGTGGTAGATATGGTCAAATTACTGTAAACTGCATGAGAACTTGGACCAAAAGGTCTAGAGGTTGGACCAACCTGGGAATGACATGTTTGCACTATCGTAAGGTTGGACATATAAAGAAGGACAATAGAGACTGAATAACAGAAACCACCACTTTTGCAAATGGTAGCACCATTGAGGACATCAAGAAAATAAGAAAGAAAATGTGGAGGAAAGCTTCAACCATTGAGGAAGTTGGACCAAGAAATGGAATAGGTGACACCTCATCCCATGGATCTGGTGACATCACCACCCCCGCCTAAAGATGAACGAGTAAGTATGGAAGTGCACTACACCAAGTTATACGTTACATCAGTTCCATTATACAAATTGAAACATAGTCAAAATCTACATGAATAAAGATGCATATTATGTTACCTATTACCATTCTAAGAAAACAACCCTGCCGGTAAAAACATACCAAAAATCATCGGTGAATATAAAAGGATGAGCTTCTACACTTACCAAGAATTGTTGGTCAACACATAAAAAGGCTAATTTGCTAATGTAACCTGACACCCATTGGTAAGGAAGAAAAGTTACAATGTTGTCTTGACACTACACTGAGATCCGTCGGTAATATAAAAATCTTAATAGCTATCCCCAACATCCTGTCAACACTGACAATGTTATTTGAGAGTCTTCCCGATGAACTCCATCTTCATGACCCGATGAGTCACTGAGAATTTATGACACACTCAGGGCAAAAGTCTATAAATACATGACGGAAGTACTTCATTCTACACACGCAAATTGAGAAGAAAGAGCAGACCAAAAATAGAGCGATAAGAGAGCATTTAGCAAAGCGACCTTGAATCGATCCAATGCACTCCAAACAGATCACTCACTAGCCACATGGATCAAAGTAAGTACCTAGTGCACTGAAGAACTCTATTGTTATTTTTGAAAAATCCCTAAATTAAAAAAATGATGACAACCACTTCAAGAACAGTGAAATTGAAGAATGATAAGAAGAATGTTGTTAAGTTGATAAAGAAAAACACTTGTGTGGAACCTAAATACAAGATATTCCCAGAGATCTCATCGCAACCCGATGATTCTAGTGCATTTTCAAAAATTCCACCTAGGGTTTTTCTAATAGAAGATGTAAGGTCCTACATTCACTGCAAGATCATTGAGATAGGTGATCTGGAGATAGATAAAGCTTACAAGAAGCTATGTGATGATCAAGGGAACCTGAAAGAAGAACACAAGAATCTACAAGTAAAAGGGATAACAAATGCCCTATATTTCCTAAGGGTTTTCAAAACCGACTGGATTAGGTTAGTTCTGAGCAGAATGCATGACCAAAAGTTATGGTTGGATGAACCTAAGCAGATCAGAAAGGGTGTGTTACATGCTGTAATAGGTTACCCCATTACCAACAAACCAAAGGCACACAAGCATCCCTCTCGACCGAAAGTTGAAAAAATAAAAAATGCTATGTGGGATAACAGAGGACTCAAGGTGAACACCATCACCGACAAGAAACTGAGGTTTGGTGCATGTGCCATAGGGTAAAAAATATTTCAGGCTAGTAGGCTAAACAACATAGCATCAACCACAATAAGCACAACTTACAAGATAGTAATGAAGGGAATACAAATGGATCTATGTGAGATCCTATTGAAGCAACTTGATGAGAATATGACAACAATCAGGTCTACAAAGACAAACACATGTAATTTTGGTTTACTTATAATGTGTATATTGTTTTAATTTCAAGAATACTTTCCTTTAGTAGGCAAAGTGATGTGGGACACCACCAAGCTAGTCACACTATAGATTAATGACTATATCAAGTCATTAGGAGATAACTTTGATTCAGTGATGACTGAATACTTCCTTGACATCAAGGAAAAGATGATGGAAAGAGTGAGGATCCCTGAACAGTTGATTGAACAACATAGGGATGAAATATGTTTCATGGTGGATACAAACTTCACTCATATTAAACCAGTTGTAACAAGAACATCTTGGTTACCACCTCTTGACTATGAGATAAACATAGATCAAGCAACAAATGCAATTGATGATTTGATGAATGAACCCCTTAACAACAAGAAACCATGATTTGGAACATATGAAGAGGCCAAGTCCAAGATAAAATCAAGCCTAGTAATCAAGAAGACTATCAACAAGGAAAAAAAGATGGTGAAGAATCTTGAAAAGATTCTATTGGTTAATGAGGAGGAGAAAGAAAAAATAGAGGAAACTGAAGAACAGGGTACCATCGGTGAAGAGCAACATGAGCAAGAATTAGATTCTGAGGCCACTGAATCTGATACACCTCCACCTCCTATCAAGAAACCAAGAACCAAAATGGCTTAGAGAACAAGAAGTCAAACTGTAAAATCAACTACACCTCTCAAGAAAGGTCAAGTAAGGACCTATAAGAGGAAGAAACAAACAGAGAAGCAAACTGAGAAAAAAACACCTACAAAAAGGAGTAAAAGACTAGTCAGGACCAAATCTGACATAGAAGATTCAAAAGAGGATGAGCCTGATTTAGAAAACAAAATCTCAGCCCCCAGAACAATTGATGAAATTTCTAATTCAATTTCTACCACATGCACAATGACTGATAGGAAAATCAGATAGTAGGAAAAACTTGACCCAAAGGATCAACATAAAATACAAGATACAAAAATCAGGGCAGTGGTCAAGTACAAATATGTACCAATACAATTTGTTAGCCAAATACCCAAAGAACTAGGTGATAGAATTTCACAACAATGGTCATATGCTTTACACATAGAAAAAGAAGCAAGGGAGAGGGTACTTGTCACACTCATGCCTCCCAAATCAAAGATGGAAGAGATAAAATAAATAATGAAAAAGAACTCAAGTAAATTTGTAGTAAAGATAAGAGATTACAAAGTGCTAGAGGATAAATTTATAGAGCTAGACAACATGACCAAGGCCAAATGGAGACAAATCCTAGATCTACCTACAGAGTCAACAAGTTGTGAGAATCAATTACTTCTCACTGACACACCTTATGTAGAGGAGAAGAAAGATAAAGCAAGTCCTAAGCACATTGCTTTAGATAATGTAGATAATAATGAGCCCATTGACTTAGAAAAAGTCATGGATGATCTTGACATTTGATACATCACTCATTATGATTCTAATAAAGATCCACAGAAAGAAGATGATGTCATTTTCATATCTCTTAAGGATAAAAACAAGAAACAAGAATTGTAAACACAAGAAAATAAAGACATGAATGTTGTTGATGAGATATGGTCAGACACTTCCATTATTGACATCACAGGTCTAGACCCTACAGATCAAATACAAAAAGATGATGATCACTGCTTAACAAGATCAAACTGATGAGCAAGACACAATTCTAGATGCAACACAGGCTAGCACACAAAATAATATGCCAGAATTGATGAAGGCAATAAATATGCTAGAAGGAAATGAAGAATCTGCAACAGATACAAGCATACCTGAGGACAAGGGTGATGCAGAGACAAAGGACACCAAAGATGAATCAAAGGATACAACTACAGATCAATCCACAATTGATGATCAGCAAGACAAGTCTACTAATCATAATAAAGAAGAAGATAAACAAGTAGAATAGGACAAGCGGAAGGAAAATAGTGAAGAAGCAAAGACAAATTAACAGGAGAAGAAAAAAAGAGAAATATGTAGAAACACCCAAGGTTGATGGAGATATGAATTCACCTAACTGACAGGTGAACCCCGAGCAGAAAATGCAAGAATCTTGATCTACAAATCCTTCACCGAGCACCTTTAAGAAAACAAATGAACTTGCAATGGTAGTTCATACATCTGCCTCTACTCAAATCTCAAGGAAGAAGAAGAGAAAGAATAAGAATCCAGTCACTCTGGATGAAATAATTATGATTCTAGTATGTGATCCCAGAACATTGGATCCTACTGAGTTGACAAAGTATGCAAGACTTTGTGAAAGGAAAGCCATGCAAGATAAGTTGAGGAAAGCCACAAAAGAAGAAAAGGTACTTGAAGTTGCACGAGGAATACTTCAGAAAATTGTACCTAACAAAGATGTTGATCAAAAAACCCCCATGCTTGATCAATTAGTGGTTCTCACTAGCGTTGTCACATCTCAAAACATAGATGCTTAAAAGGCGATGGAAGAAAGACTTGAACATAAATCATGTATCAAGTTAGCTAAGAAAATAAACTAAGAAGTGGCACTATAAAGGTGAATCTATCTAAACTGGTAAGCACAATAGACCCAATAATCTTAGAAGCTATAACCTTGATTCAGAAATTATGCATGTTAGATCAACTCACAAAGGAGTTTACCGACAAGAGAGCACAGATTGATGCTGATCTTCAAGCGAGTGCACAAAGTCTCACAAATAGTGAAAAGGCAATCAAATTTCACAATGAATAGCTCAAGCAAGCTCAAAAGCTGGGACAAGATATACAGATTGCAAAAACAAAGTTCAGAGATGAGGTAAATGAGCTTCAAGATCAACTCTTACCAACTCTCACATTACTGCAAAAACATATGATAGAGGCACGAGCACTCATTACCACCCCAAAAATGTCTATCCTAGACAACATTTATGATATGCATGCCAGAATTGAGCTAGAGCACATGGTACTAGAACTCCTCAAAGAAAAATGGGAGAAAATGAATGAAGATATCAAGAACACTCACTCCCACATTCTTGATGATGACATTATTTTTCCATTAGTACACTTAGTGAAAAAAATTGACAGAGATCATCGGCAGACTAAAGCATTACCACTAGACTACAAGCATCACCAATAGATTAAAAGCATTACCGGTGAACATCGAGCATACCTGACAGAACACAGAGGTCAAGAAAAATGCTAAGTATAGAATCGACAAGCATTACCGGCGACTACAAGCATTATTGGTGAAAAAGTTTTGAGAACTAACCAGATAAGAAAAGAAAAGGCATACACGATGACAAGTTCAAGAAAGCAACACCGACGACCATGAAAATCGACAGTCAGTTAAAGAACCCACAAATTATGGATCTAATTTTTACACGACGAATAAAGCAATGTAATTCTATTTATAGATTTTTTATTTGTTTTAAATCATAACTTGAGGGTCAAGCAAGCTTTATGTAAATGTTTTAAAGCATCCTAACGGATCTAAAACATATCTAACTAAAGATCAAAGTCAAGTTGTAAACCTTGGATCTAGAGTTAACTTGCAATGCATGAATCAAGAATTGAGCCTAATTTAGTATAAATATATGTTTAAACTCAATTGTGAGTTATGAATTCATTTTTGTTGATAGCCACGAAGAGCATTTAAGGAGAAGAAGGCAAAATTTATGCAAAGTTCAGAAATAGAATACATCAGTTGTCAAGAACACACAAAGGCTACCGATGAGTAGATAAAGGTATTATTCAATCATGGAAGGATGATTACTTATATGTATGAAGCTTAATAGGATCTGTTATCAATAATTAAATATTGCATACATGATCAGATCAAAGACTTATGTAGTTGCATTCTAACAAGTGCATCACATCTAAAATCCTTTTGTAGAAGGTGGACTTAACAATTCTTTGCAAATCTCTTAATAGAGTGCACACTTAACAGTGTTGCTAAAGCTTCAAAGTAGATCTTAACAAGTCTCCAATGTAATACTCCTAACAGGGTAGGTCATTAGAAGTGACCAATTGTAAGCCTTAACCAACCCCTTCTTATCTACAGATAGTGAAGTCTTGTGGGTAACAATCCCCACTGCAATTTTTGCTTCCTAACAGGAGTTTTCTGCGATATCATATCTTGTGTTATGTGTTATCTATTTTCATGAATGTTTCTGTTATGGTTACATACTAAAAGAATTTATGATATGATTGCATATACATAAAGAAAGATG
>MU226071.1:5405689-5424498 GCA_018584345.1 Thuja plicata | reverse complement strand
ACAACAGAGTCTCTCTCTCTCTCTCTCTCTATATATATATATATATATATATATATATATATATATATATGTTTTGTTAAATAAAAAACTTGCACCACCTTAAGATTGATCTTCAGATTTCTTTCTTGAGATAACACCATGTGTATAATTGATAATTATGATGAGAAAAATGATTTACCATGACCACGTTAGGTCAAGATAATGTCTGCAAGTTAATATTCTTAAAGACTGACTTTCAAGTTCTCTTTTCAGATTTTCCACTTCACTTTTGAGTCCACAATTTCTCTCCATCATATCTGCAAGTGCTTCCTCAGATTCTTCAGATAAACTACATTCAAACAGATGTTCAATGTAGTCTTGACTTTCACTTAACTTCTCAACAAGTTCTCTTCTCTTAGCAAGGGAGTTCCTCAGCTTATCCTTTGGTTCATTGATAACTTGGATTGCATCGTCAAGTTTCTTCTCATACTTGTATCTATCCATGTTGATTTATAGGGATCTGTTCCTCAAGCTGGACTTATCACCAAAAGTACCTATGGTCTAATACAAATTATTGGATAACTTGTGACTAAGAGGGGGGAGGGGGGGGGTGAATCAATACAAATAGGTATTGACCTAATTCATCCACCAATTTGATTAATTGTACTAGCAACTTCTTAATTTCAAATCATATGAATGAAATAAACAAATAAAAACAAACAATATCAATCATCCACAAGTTTAACACTCATAAAAAAAATATTTTTCACATGGATAGCCTTTTTAGAGGGAAAAACCCATGGTGGGGATGACACCGACAAGCCCAATAATTGCAGTAAATGAGTTTTCCCTGTTAGCAGCTACAAATACCCTTTCTAAGGGTTTACTGTGTTATAAGTGTTTAGTACATTGTTAGGAGCTCAATAAGATCAACTATGATATATCTTTCTTGAGGATTTAAAACCTCAATAAAGAAGTGACTCTGTTAAAGGATTTACAAATAAGAACTTGTCAGAGTTCACCTTGTTAGAGGATTTGACTTGCTACAATTGTAAGGTAACAACAAGATTTTTGATTGGTAGAATGACACTTATTTCCTATCATATCCTTTTTATCTCTCTGTATTCTATACTTTGTATATTCTTTCTTCTCTCCAATCACAACTTAAATATGAAATCACAAAACCCTAATCACCAAAAGCAACTTCAACAAAAGAAACATCTATAACTCTGTGTGTGTGTGTGTGTGTGTTTCTGTAAATAAAAACCCTGCACCACCTTAAGATTGATCTTCAGATTGATTTCTTGAGATAGCACCATGTGTCTAATTGATAATCACAATGAGAAAAATGATTTACCATGACTGTGTAAGGTCAAGATAATGTCTGCAAGTGTATATATCCAAGATAGTAAAACATTCTTTTACTTCTCCAATGTAACTCCTTAAATTTGTCTTAAATTCTTACATCGATCATGTAAATACCAATACATTGGATGTATTAAATTTATTCCAAATCATCATGTCATTAGAAAGGATCACATATACTTTACCACTCACCAATTTGTAATCACCTGACTGGTGGATCATGGACATAAGGGTTCTACCTATCTTAGTGACTATGACACTGAAACCTCTATCATTGCTCAACCAAAAAGGTTGTGATTGGAATGATAGATTCCTCATACCATATTAATCTAGGAGCTCGCATCTAGGACAGTGGGCACTTGCAGAATAGTTTCTCAGGAAAACTTAGTTTATTTGGGTACCCTTTTGGCTCTTTAGTCGGTCCTTGTTGCCTTTTCTGGTCTCCTTGTTGTTGCTTCAAAGAACTTTTTCAGACGTCTACCTTGCATGTCTTGTCATTTTTTTTCTATCTGTCTCAATATGTGTGGTCTATCCACTTTTTACAACAACTTGACTCCTTGCTCACTATCAGGGAATTCTAACCCTCTGACACTGGAATCATTTACTTCCAGCAAGATACAAATGATACTTCCACCTAGACACACTCACTTGAACGATTTGGGAGACTACCTGACACTATCAGGAAACTTTGATGAAATTGAGATATGGATACATGGTTAACACAAGACGCAACAAGTACATGTCTAAAGGATTGAAATTTCCTCCTAAATCACCACACTTTCAAGGAGAAACACCTCATAGTTCCCTACTCGATCTAGAGTCTCCAAAAATGGACAGGTCCACTCATGGATGGAGTGAGGCTTTTGAAGAATATGACAATAGAAAAAACCAAAAGCACAAAGATATCGATGAAGAAGAAGAATCCACATTTGAACGTCCTCTATTTGAATCAGGCAGTGAGGAAGACATCACTGAAGAAGAATATGATAAACTAAAAAAAAATAAGAGGTTCCATAAGATAATGGAAAAGATGATTGATGAAGGTAAAGAGAAATACTTTCTCCATCTAGCATCCACTGGCGTAAAGTTACCCAAGGATTATGATGTAGAACAACTAAAGGAAAAAGGAGGTACCACCTCCTATTTCTATTCTTTCCAAACAAATTACCCTTAATGCAAATGGAGCTTGTGACTCTCAAGCAAGAGAAGGCTAAACCCAAAATAAAATACTCAGTGGACTCTATTTGTCCATTTCCTTTCAACAAGAGTATCTCTATGGTTCCATTCCCTCCCAATGTGGCAAGGACAAAATAAGAAAAGCATATAGGAGAGACCAATCCACATGATCATGTTAGAGAATTTTGTTCTCTTAGCATAGAGTACATGCATGAACCTACTTACCTCATGGAGCTTTTTCCTGGAAGTCTAGGAGGCAATGCCATGGAGTGGTTCTCAAGACTTACACCTAAGGTCAAAAATATTGAGTTAATTCAACAATTCATCCAACATTACTCCTATAATATCCAGCATGACGTGACTATGATGGACCTATGTAACACTAAACAGAAGACATGTGAATCCTTTACCCACTTTCTACAAAGGTGGATGAAAATCTTTGCACGGTATTCAAGAGCTATTCCCAAATCCAAGAAGATGGAAATCTTTGTTAATAACTTGGTACCTGAGTTAAAGTACGCATTGCAAATGCAAGACTCCCCTAGCTTTGATAGGATGATCAAGAATTTTATTCTTATTGAAGAAGTTATGGTCAAAAAGGGAGAGATTACTCTCCAAAGTGAGAACAAATCTAACAACCCCAACTCCAAACCTAAACGGTGGAAAAAAAACAAAAATGTTGTTAACGATGGCATCGTAGATGCCTCTAATATCAATCCTAAACCTGAGATATTCAATCTAACTAACAATATGCAAGCAAGCAAATATGCAAAGGTAAGGACCCCCATACCCAAAGAAAACAATGATAATAACAAGGGTCGGCCATTGACTTCAAAACCTCAAAGAACATTCACTCCTTTGGGAGTACCTCTCAAGACTATTTTGAAGACACTATTAGACAACAAAGTTCTAACAATCCTAGATTCCAAACCATGGGAACCAATGGTCAAACCAAGGTGGTGGGATGATAATTGTTACTATGTCTTTCAAAAAAACAAATGACACAAGACTAACAATTGCCTTAAGATTAAACATGTTATTCAAGACCTCATTGAAGGAGGAAAGATCAAAGTAGAGGGAGACACTACCAACAAAGATCATAAAACATTTAATAAACCATTCCCTAACTACAAGAAAGGGGAAGCATGTAAAGGGAAAGGTAATGAAGTCAACTACACCTAATCCAATAATGATAACATGATCAATATGCTAGACATTAAAACTGAATCAATAAATGTGGTCACAATAAAAGGTGTTTCTTTCCAATCAAATGTGGTGACTCAAAGCCAAGCACAAGTCACGATCAAAGGACCCAATTCCTCACCAAAACCAGCATCAACGTCCAAAGTTCCTATTGTTACTATCCCTAAACCAGCAGAAAAACACATGGTTACTATTCCTACAGCAAAGTATGGCTTAGTGGACCAATTACAACGAACCTCTGCTAAAATTTCCTTTTTTGAGTTGCTTAAAATATCCACAGTGGATAGGGGAATCCTGGAACAAGCCCTACATGCTGCTAATGTACCAAATGACCTTGATATAGATAAGTTCCAAGCGATGGTCAATCAGATCTTGGCACCACATTATCTCTCCTTTTATGAAGAGGATGATAAATCATTGACCCATCCACATAATCAACCCCTCCATATTGAAGTCCTCATTCATAAATCCTGTGTTATATGCGTATTGATAGATGGAGGCATAGGATTGAATATTTGTACCCTTAATCTACTCATGAAACTGGGTCTTTCAGAATAGACCATTGACTCTAGAAGAAAAATAACTATCAAAGCTTATGATGAGGAAGAAAGATCCTCTAAAGGTCTTATTGTTCTACCCATCAGAGTAGGGCCAATTAAGAGGAATGTCATATGTCAAGTTCTGGATCTACCCTTGGCTTACAAAATCCTGATGGGGAGACCATGGATCTACAAAATAAAAGTTGTGCCATCTACTTACCACCAGTGTATCAAGTTCCCACATAATGGGGTGGAAGTGACAATTCCTGCGGATGTTAATTATACTTGCAACAATATAAAAGAAGGTAGTATGATTCCACATAACAAAGAGGCTATGGATGAGATTTCTCCTGAGACTACTAAAGACATGGTGATGAAAGGTTTTTAAAAGACCTTAAAACTTGAAGAACAGGTATGGGAGAATACAAACTGGACATGACTCCATCACTGACAGAATTACCCACATCACCAAGATCCTATGGAAAACATTCCTCATCATTCACACCTGATGCATCTAAAGAACCAGAAATCCACAAAGCAACTGGCATGGTTAAGGCATCCACATCTTCTTTAGATAACACAAAAGAACATGCAGTCTTGGACTAGCTTTACAAAGGAGAACCAATGGAAGCTGAGGTCAAACATGTAGAAATATCTCCAAAATAGTATGGTAAAGGATATGACCTCCTCAAGAAAATATGATACAAAGGAAAAAGACCTCTAAGAAACATAGGCAAAGGAGTTATTGAACCTTTACATATGGAGTTCAAGAATAGCAGAGACAAAATAGGACTAGATATTCATAATGAATCTGACAAACCTACTTCAAAAGATAGTCTGATCTTTGATAAAGGGAGTGATGAAATAGAAGAAATAGAACTGGAACCATGGTATGAAAGGTTATTACATATTGGCACAAAGAATCCTGACTATCAAGGAGAACGCTATGTACCAAGCTTTGAGATACCTCAAGATATTCACATACCTTTGTTACCACAGGTTCCTATTCAAGAGGTAGGAGACACAACCGAAGATGATCCAGAGATACCATTGATAGCAATGGCTATAGAGAGCATACCTCAACAATAGGATTTACATCCTAACTAGGGGTAGTTGGTCATAGTTTCACATTTCCTTGATTTACCACACTTTGATCCACAGGTGGCTAATCGCGTACATCAGATAACTATTGCAAAATTATTAAACAAGTCTGATGAAGAAATAACAGACTCTCATGATTATGAATGGGATGAGCTATCTATTGCCACATAGGAAATTGAAATAGATGTAATTCACATATTTGTGGCTCCATTAGCATCCATTGAGCATCCTAACCCTGCTCCCAACAATAGTGATATTCCTGAAGTAGAGGAAGAGTTCCTTCCCCCAATCATTGATGGAGAGACTGGTGTTCTCATAAGTCTAGAAGAACTTCAGAGGTGACAAGAAAGAAGCACCCTGTTACAAAGAGATGATAATGAAAGTTCTACTGATGAGTCACGGGTATGTGCAGGATCATGGTATGCCAAACCAAGATCTTAAGTGGCAATCAAAATTTAGAAAATCAGGTTTAGGAAAGTTGACGTAAAAAATTGAACAAGTTATCAATCTTATATAAAAAATGCGTAAGAAGAGAATCTATAGAAAATGGAATTTAGTTTCTTTTCTACAAGCCATTTAAAAAAAATATTCTATATGGTAAAATTTAAATTTATATGCAGTAGCATGAAAATTTCAGGAAAAAAGATAAGAAGTAGGTGTATGTCTGACCACCTTAAACACAGTGAAATGATAATATTTTTTTACAAGACTATAGATATAAGTAGTAGACTCATGTATGGATGTGATGCATATTTTTTTGTAATTTTTTTTTAAGTAAATAATTAATTATGATTTTTCTATTACAACTTTTCCCGAATATAAAAAATTTTATGTTTGACCAATTTAACTTACTCTAAACTTTATCAAATTGAATTTTTTTAAAATTTTTTTATTGTTGTAGGAAAATCATAGAATGTGAATCATGTTTAGGATTTCAAAAATGTTATACTGTTTGAAAGCTATAGCTATTTTTTAATCAAAATATCAATCAGGACTAAAAAGATAAGAAGTAGGTGTATGTCTAACCACCTTAAACACAATCAAATCACAATATTTATTTATTAGATTCTATATATAAGTAGTAGACTCATGTAAAGATGTGATGCATATTTTTGTTTAATTTTTTTCCAAGTAAATAATTAATTATGATTTTTCTTCTACAACTTTTCCAGAATATAAAAACTCCCATGTCTGACCACCTTAACTTAGTCTAAACTTAATCAAATTGATTTTTTTTTTTTTTTTTTTATTATAGTAGGTGAAGCATAGAATATGACACCTGTTTCAAATTTAAAAAAATGTTATACCATTTGAAATTTATAAATATTTTTCAATCAGTCTACCAATCAGGACTTCTTTTTCACATCGCCACTTTTTTGCATACCATGATCCTTCACATACCCTCACCAGAGTTTGGTCCACATATAACTAAAAGAAACCCTTTTAATGATGATCTACCTCTTATTGATCTGAACATCGAAGAAAAATGACATGTCATGTCAGTTAATAGTCTTGGCGCTAACGCGATGCTGTCCTTCCCAGAGTCTGACTCCTTGTCTTTAATAAATTCAAACCTAATTGATTAGACTAGTACGGATCCTACTACTCTCTACTTTCCCAATTAATATACCTTGGCTTTCTATCTAAATGCGTGTGAACCCTATCCTTCTTCCACCAATGCAAGGAGTGTGAACATGTCACAGGAGGATATAAAGTTTCTCAGTCAAAAATTGAAAAAGAAAAAGAAAAAGGGAACTGATGGTGGAAACCACGTTGTGGCAGTATCACATCCTAAAATAGTAAAAAAAATGATGTATCTAATGGTGAAAACCTCTTAGAGGTACCAAAGGATGAGATTCTTGATATCCTCCGTGAGCACTTTCAAGAAAGGTCTTTAGTCTGATAGAACCAACACAGCCAGTTAATTTGGGTACAACTGAAGTTCCTCAAATAGTATACCTAGCACAATTTTTGTTAGAAGAGTAAAAGACACAATTCACCGAGTTCCTAAAAGAGAAGAAGATCAAATTTTCATGGTCTTATACAGATACGCCTAAACTGGATCCTGAATTAATAATGCACCACTTGTCTATAGCTCCCAGGATCAAACCCATGAAACAAAAACTTAGAAAGATGCATCCTCATGTTGCATTTCTAGTAAAAGAAGAGCTAGAGAAATTGTTAAAGGATGGATTCATCAGAGTCATTTCCTATGCAGGATAGATCTCCAATGTGGTCCCATTATATAAATTTGATAAATCTATTAGGATATGTACAGACTTCAGAGACTTAAACAAGGCATGTTGTAAGGATTACTACCCCCTGCCTAATGTTGATATGATCATAGACCTCATAGCAGGCTACCAAATGTATTAATTAATGGGTGGTTTCTCAGGCTATAATCAGATAAAAATTGCTCCCGAGGATTAAGAGAAAACTACATTTACATGCGCATGGGGCACTTTTTTCTAGAACATCATGCCATTTAGGTTAAAGAATGTCAGTGCTACATATCAAAGAGAAATGACTACTATATTCCATGATATGATGCATAAAAAGATGGAGGATTACGTGGATGAGACCTTAGCTAAATCCAGAGAAAGAAGCACTCATATTGATGATTTAAGAAAGATATTGGATCAAATGGAGCAATTTAAACTCAGGCTCAATCCAAAGAAGTGTGTCTTTGGGGTCCAATAAAAAAATCTCTTAGGGTTTATTGTTTCAGCGAAGGGAATTGAAGTAGACCCGACAAAGGTCAAATCTATACTAGAGATGAATCCTCCATGCAACGTCAGTCAGATGAGGACATTACAAGGGAGACTTCAATCAATTAGGAGATTCATGTCACAACTTGCTAATAGAGCAAACCCCTTTACCAAATTACTACATAAATGGGTCACTTTCAAATGGGATGAACACTGTGAAGCCAACTTCAGAGAATTAAAAGAGTACCCAGCTACTCCTCCTATTCTTATGGCAACTATTCATGGAAATCCATTACTCATGTATATTTCAGCTGCAGCTACATCACTAGGAGTATTGCTAGCACAAGTGGATGAAACTAAGAAATAAAGAGCTATCTACTACATCAGTAGAACACTAGTCTCCTATGAGCTCAATTATAGGATTATTGAGAAAGCATGCTTAGCAGTCATCTTCGCATCACAGAAATTGAGACACTACATGCTCTCGCATACAGTAAGGCTCATTGTAAAGATCAATCCTCTAAAGTACCTTTTAAGAAAAACAACACTAACATGACGTCTAGAAAAATGGGTCCTCATTCTAAGTGAATTTGATATTGAGTATGTGGATAGGAGGGCTATTAAAGGACAAGTCCTCACTGATTAACTAGTTGATTCACCACTCCAAGATGATGAACCTTTAAGGTTTGAATTCCCTGATGAGACCATTATGCATCTAAGTATCCATGGAAGATGTACTTTGATGGTTCTTTCATGCAAAAAGGATCTGGAGCAGGGGTTCTATTCATAACTCCTCAAGGGTACAAGATACACAAGTCTTATAAGTTGATGTTTCCATGCATGAATAAAATTTCTGAATATGAGGCATTGGTAAATAGTCTTAATCTTGACATGGAGTGGAAGATTGTAGAGTTGCATGTGTATGGTGACTCCCAACTCATTATCAATCAAGTCAATGGAGATTACCAAACTAAAGATGAGAAGTTAATTCCCTACAAACAACTGGTTGATGACCTAAACAAGTACTTTGTCTTCATCACATTTTAGCAGATACCCAGAACAGAGAACAAAGATGAAGATTCTATGGCTACCTTGGAATCCATGTTACAATTGGAGGAACATCAATTCTGCTATGATTTCTTGGTGGAAGAATTATCCTACCCCGCCTTTGATACCCCTGAATATCTAGTAATCTATTCTTTGAACACCCTAGACCAATCTCGGTATGCTAATATCATTTCTTACCTCACTGACCAAACCATTCCCAACAATCTATCAAGAAATGAGAAAAGAGCCTTGATTAGGAAAGCATCGCATTATGTCCTCATAACTAATAACTTATATCAATGAGGTCTCAATGGTACACTTTTTAGATGTTTAGAACTCAAATATTTATATCACACATTAAAAGAAGTCCATGAAGGTGTATGTGGATCACATTCAAACGGATTTTCACTAGCAAAGAAACTGCTTAGAGTAGGCTATTACTGGCCTACCATGTAAAAAAATGCTATTTAATTTTCCAAAACATGTCATAAATTCCAGACACATGGAAATATCATCCATGCTCCTACCAGAGAACTTATACCTTTCATTACACATTGGCCATTTTAGCAATGGGCCTTTGACTTGGTTAGAAAAATATATCCCAATTCTTCAAATGGACACAGGTTCTTCATTACAACAACTGAGTATTTTAAAAAGCAGGTCGAGGTCATGCCACTAATCAAAGCCACTGGAAAATAGGTGGCTATGTTAATTCTAAACTACATTATCTATAGATATGGGATACCCTCTTCAATTGTAACAGACAATGGGGGCCAATTTAAAAATCAAGACATTTATGACCTTTGCGAATAGTTCCACATCACTCAACACTACTCCTCAATCTATTACCCTCAAGGTAAAGGATAGGTGAAGGCATCTAATAATTTTTTTATCAAGATCCTACATAGTAGAACTGTAAGTAAGTTTGACAGATACTGGCATCTACAACTGAATTCGGCACTATGGGCCTATAGAACAAGCATAAGAAAACTAATAGGAGCCACACCATTTGAATTAGTCCATCGCACTGAGGTAGTACTATTGGAAGTACAATATTGGGAAAAAAAGATACTAAGAGGGGGGGGGGGGGTGAATCAGAACTTAAAACTTAATCCACTTAAAACAAATTGATCCACATTCATACATATATGAATTTAACCTAACATCAAATAACATCAACAACATGAAATGTATAACCCATAACAAAAAATTTTGGTAACCCAAAAACCCAAATAGGTAATACTAGGGTGGGGATGACACCAAAAAAATCTTCACTACTACAGCAATAAAGTGTTCCTGTTAGGGATACAAGAGTTTGATTACAAAATGCAATTTACCTGGTTAAAGGTCTGTTCGATTAAGAACTAAAGATCATTACAATATACCTTGTGAAAGGATTTCAACTTATAGTAAAGTAAGCACTCAGCTAAGAGATTTAAAGTAGGTCTATTAGAACCACTCTGTTAAGAGATTTCACCTAATACACCTGTTAGAATGTTTCAAGTAGTGATCCTTCATTATGCACTCAAATGCTGATGACAGATCTTCTCTTTCCAATACCTTATGTGATCTCACAATCTAATATGTCTTTACTCTGCTATTCACTGCTTTTTCATTCTGCTTGATCTAGGATTCTTCTGAAAATAACTTACTGTTCATCTCTCATGAACACAAAAACCCTTCTCTCTGTGTATCTCACTCTTCTAATAATAGGGTTAGAAGCAATCTTATATGTGTTTACAGATCTGCTGGTGAGATCTAGATCAACGATCAAGATATAATGTTTATGCCACCAATGCATTCTAATTTCCTTATTGGCCTGATGCCATGCATAGGATAAAAAAATTAAATGCATAAATAACTCCATAGATAAATATTAAAGGTGTACATATTTCAGCCCAAAGATCATACAAGTCAGCCTAAACATTTCACCTCAAAGTTTGAATCAATCCTGATATGTATGCAAAAACTATTCTGCTTGGCACTTAGCATCTCTATCACTCAGCACTTAAGTATTCTACTCAGCTCGGCATGATCTAACTCGACAACCTGTATTCCTTCTTGGAAATGCTGCTTGGCCTTGAGTAGTTTTAGCTCAGCCACGGTGATAACCAACTAAAACTGCCTAAGTAAATGACTAAGTGTAGGTCTCTAATCATCAACACAACTTAGGGATTAACAATCTCCCCCTTTGATATTAGTGGAAAAAACACACTTATCATTTCGATTCATTCCATCCAAAATGTATCCTAAGTATACAATTTACTCCCCCTAGGAATGTACTCCATACTATATACAAAAAGTTACATAGTATACATGCCTTCAAAAAATATTTACAATTATACCTGTACTGCTCCTCTTACATTGTATCCTTGTTAGATTACCCCTTGTTTTTGTCACTAATTACAGGTGGGGTTAAGTTTTACTTATCCAAAAACTATTTATGAAGTTGTAAGGTGGACACAAATCCAGTGTCCCAACTATCCTTAACAAACTTCATAACCTCTAATTTGACTTCTAGCTCGGCAGCTAGACTTACTAAACTTTTTGCAGTAGAGAGATCTGCATTTCTCTTAACCAATTATTTTACAGCTGAAAGTTCTCTCTGAATTACCTCCAGATGAGGTATCAGGTTGGTCTGAATAGTAATCAATTTGGCCCTTATCGAACCATCTTCAGCCATGAGCTCGGCTATTCTCCTTTGTGCATTAGTCAATCTATTAAAATGTAAGGAGCTAGTGCTAGCATCCATACTCAGTGAACTCCTAGTTGACTTCAAGTCTAATTGCAATTTCTGTATATCCTGTAGATTATCCTTTGTGAAGAATTCAACATCACATAACTTATTATACAAATAATAAACATTAGTTGCAACTTCCTCCAGAATTTCTACAAGAAAAGAAAGTTCAACCTGCTTTGTCGCAATCTCTCCTGAGATTTTTTCCAGTACTTTGTTCTCAAATTTCCTCTCGGACCATTGCAATAACTTCTCATTAGCTTCAATGTTGTCATCATTTACCTTTTGCACAATATGAACAAACTGTTCAAGAATAGGAGCTTGAGGATTTTCATCTTCCATGTCAAAATATTTTAGAAATATATCTTTGATGTCATGTAACACATGCTTTTGCTTCTTCTCTCTTTTCATTTCTTTCTGCCTTTTCTTCCTCTTGAGTAAATCTTGAAGAGTCTCAATCTATTCCTAAGATAAAACATTGGGATCCCATGGTGGAATCACAATCACTTCATCTAATGTGACATCAAGAATTGGAGACTTCTTCCTCATAACTTTCCTCCTCTTAAATTTAGGTGAGCTACTACTCGGCTTTGTTTCTACAATACCTTTTCCTATTTCAGTAGTAGTCACCATTGCATCTTTCAATTTAGTCAAAATTGCTTGTTGATCAGGCATACCTCCTATTTTAGGTCTAGTGGGAGTGGATGATGTAGAGTATGGTAAATCAACCAACACTTGCACTACCTCTTGTTCCTTAGGCTCATTGTTAGTATCCCTCATCTCCTCTCCACTATCTAAAATTGTTTTCACAACCTCTAAAATAGGTGAATTTTTTATATTTACCTCTTTTTCATCTGTCTTCTCCTTCTATGCTTCATTTTGTTCAATTCTATCTTTAGGTTTCTCTATACTCTTCTCTCCTTCAGCCTCTGTAGCCTTAATAGGTGATTCTCTTCTTGTGTCTCTTGGCTCATCCTACCCCTCAGCATCCAAATTAATAGAGTCATGAATTGTGATGTTAATTGAACTATTTTCTATCAGATCAATAGTGTTTACTGTATCTGTTTGTTCTTTCAGTTCTGCTTTAGTCTTGTCAGGCTCAGTATCAATTTGATCTCTTTTTTTTTTTGTGGTGCATGGGTAGTTTCCACTTCTTTATCCTTCTACCTGGATGTCCCTTCATCAGTTTTCTCCTTTTGTGGAGCTATCAATCCAAAGATTTCCTTCCATATCATTGTACTTTGTTGTACTATACTTTCAATATCATTTTTCAAAACAACATATCCTTTGAGTTTAGGTTGAAATTTATGCTTGTATTCCTCAATAAATTTAGCTCTTTGTTTCTTAGTCAGCTTAGGGATAACCTTAGCTAATGTACCTTCTCTAATCTGTCTCACACTAGTAAGTGAAAATTCACATTTGCTAGATAGAAACTCATATACTTCACTTGACACATTGTTTCCTATCTGTACAGGAGTTAACTTGAAATTTCTCATCATATCCAGTAAAGCTTCCTGAACTTTATGCTTATCATCTACCTTCAATTTCTCATACTAGATAAACTTAAAGCCAGATAACCCTGCATAATTCGTCAAATTTTTACATACCTCATTAATATCAATGGGTCTTTTGGATGGTGTTTTTGGTATGTTGCTGGGTTCATCAGTTTCAGTCTTTTCTTCATCACTTTCTGGATCCAAATGCAGTTTCCTTCTTGGTCTCTTTACTTGTAGGCTCGGCACAACCTTTGTTTTAAATTTTGTCTTTGATCAAGAACTAATCTCTCCAACCTTCTTTGCATATAATTTTGTTTGCACTACTAGAGATGTGGCAACATATGCCCTTGTCCTTGAATGATTGGCAATGGGAGGGGTAACTTTAGGTTTTTCTTGGCTTAGCTTAGTTACCTTGGATACTGTTGGGTTCTTTCCTTTCTCTTTAACATAAATTCTTCCTTAGATTCACTTACTCTTTCTTCTTCTTCTTCAAATATATCTTCTCCTTGTCCAGTAGATATGCCTAGAGGTGCATCCTTTGGCTCCTCATCACTCAACAATCCAACTATTTTCATTAGATTCTCCACAATCTTTTTCCTCTTTCTCTCCATAGTTCCTGCCTCTAGATTCATATATATCTTTTCCTTAGATTCATCATAACTTCCAAATCTATTTTCTTTTTTATCAATCTCCTCTGCTAGAAGTGTTGTGATAGCTACTGATGTTTCATCAATGTTAACTTCATAGAGAAATGGCTCCAGCCATGATACCCTAGGTGTCACAGCTTGAATGTAAGTGTAATTTGTGTCGACTAGAAAACATATCTCCTCATAGTGCTTTTCAACAAGTGAACTAGGAATTCTAGATCTCAACCTCATTCTCTTTTTGAATTCCACAAAGTAGTTTCCCATAATACTATTGAAATTATTGCCCAATTGTTGAATACATTCACTAATATGCACAGTAATAGGTCTATCCTTCTTCCAAACAATATTTTCCAGTGTAGGAAATGACTTCTATACATGAAGAATATGCAGACTAGTAAAGAACCAAACTTACATGATGAGCTCTTATCTTTTCTCATCGATAGTAGGTTCTCATCTAGTTGTGTCAATTGCAGCTCGGCAAGGTTGTAGGTGTGATTTTTCTTAAATATCTTCCATGCTTGGTCCATAGCTGTGCAGGGAACACTATCTAGTTGGCTTGACTGATAGAACTTGTGTGCAATCACTCTCACTCCAAAGTCAAGTTCTAAATCTTCAATTATAGAGATATTCATACCTCTGTTATTCTAGACAGCTCCTGTGTTAGCTGCTATTTCTTCTTTACTTTGATCTCTCATCGTTCATTTTCCACTGATAACAGGATATCTAGTTACTCGATGAATAATATCTTTAGTGATCCTAACTGGTCCATTGTCTAGCCACATATGCATATTATGAACTCAGCTTAGAACAAAATTAATCCATTCATCTTTGAAGTCTGGCAGAAAATCTAGGGCACGAGTTAACCCTTTGTTGGCTAAATGCTTGAATTCTTCCTTGAAAACTCCATTATCGCACAACTTGTTGTAGGATTTCCTCAATTCACTATCACCTACTTCACCAATCTTAACCATGTAACAAGATATAACATCGTGGATCATAAGTACCTTTTGTGGAATAGATGAGAGGGATCCATTCAGATCACCTAAAATTGGACTTTTGAGAATGGCTTGAAAGTTAGGAGGTGCACATGCATCACTTCTCACTGGCTTAATTTGCTTCAGCTCCTCCTCCATACCTTTGACTGGTGCGGAAGAACTTGTAGCCATAATCTCTAAAATTAGGGTTCAAAAATGAAGAACATGGTACCTCAGCAAGTAGCACTTCACACTGTTCACCTTAAGGTTTCTGACGCCACATTGGAAAGATCTTAGAAACAAACTTTTCTAAGATCAATTCTGCAACTTCTTCAATCACTCTGTGAATACTGAAAAAAGCAAGGTAAAAATGAAGAATAAACTGTTCATCCTTATATAGACTCAAAAAGTCAAGGTAGGTAAGCAATAAATGTTCTTCCCATTATGTTAGTGCAAACCAGCTGTCATTGGCTGAATAATGCAACTTGCATACCACTCGGCTTACCATACTCGGCCATCACAAAACTTACTTAGCCAACCAACTTAGCACCTAAAATGTAGTAAACTCTTCTCGGTATTTTTTATAAACATGTCCTCATGCATCTCAACATATGCAAATATGGACTTTGGCACATTTACATATTAGGAACTAATGTAAGATTTGAAATTGAAATGCAGTTCCTTACATACCTCTCTTGCTCAGTTAGAGATGATGTGATCACCTGATCCATTGGATTGGGTGACCTCGGCTTTAGTAGTTTCACTACTGCTTGGCTCTATTTTTGTTACACATGTGTGGTTCATCTGTGCTCTTATTTCCTCAAGAGTAGGAGTAGGTACTCTTGTCCGACACTCTCTCTTAGTGTGACCAATCTTCAAACAACTAAAGAAAACTAGGCTTCAATTCATCCAACTCTTAGATTTTCCTCTGAAATGTATCTTTAAGCAATCTTCATGTGCATGTCCATATTCTTCACAGTAATGAAAACTCTACCTTGTGTTATAATCCCAATTGTATGTGTTTCCTTTCCTAAGTGCTTTTGTTTGTGTCTTAGATGTCCATTGTTGTTTAGCATTGGATCTACAATCTTGTGTTGTATGACCATATTTCTGACACTTGTAACAATAACCATTGAATCTTGGTTTGGGAGGTGCATCACTTGCTTCGGCCCAACATTCATGTGCTTTGTGTCCAAACTTCTTGCAATTAAAACAATAACCATTGAACTTAGGTTTAGGATTGGACTTACCTTTCTTGCTTCAAGAAATGTTTGTTGTATGACCTGGTTTTCCACAGTGGTGGCAAACAAGTTTGTTTTTCTTTGTCTTTGCATTCCTCCTTTCAACATTCTTAGATGATTCTCCTTTCTCAGTAGATGTCTTTGGTTAAGTGTGACCTAATCTAGAAGAATCTTTTGGTCTTCTTGATGCTTCCATCAGATTCTCAAAATGAGTCAAAGCTTCATTAGGTTTATTCAACCTTTCATTCAGTTCCTTCTCAGATCTAAAATATATTTTAATTGATTGTTCTCAGATCTCAGATTCATCATTTCCATATCTTTCCTACTAGTCTCTTGATTTGTGAGTAGTAGTTGATTTTCCAAGTCAACCTGATTGATTGTCATAATTTGCACATCATGTGTCCTTTCATCAAGTCTGATAGTTATCACTCTTTTATCTTCTTTTTCCATAGCTTTGTCATCTTTAGCTTTCTTCTTTTGTTCCACTACTTCACATAGTCTTACTGTCTACATTTCTTGTTCTCTTTTCAAGTTCCTGACTTATTCACATAGTACATTGTTCTTTTCCAATAGATCTGCAATTGTTACATCACTCTCAGTAGAATCTCCATTCTAAAATAGATTTGCAGTGTCATCTTCCTGATAATGAGTATCATTCATTTGTTTGGCCAAATCTCTCCTAGTTATCAATGATTTTTTCAATTCCTATCTTTCTATCTCAAGCTAATGTAATGCTAGCTAAATCTCGATCTTCTGATTCTCAATGTCTTTACCCAACTTGTAAACCTCCATCTCAAGATTTGTACTCACAAGCTGATTAAAATATTTTATAGGAGATCTGCGCTTTGATACCAATTATTGGAAGTACAATATTGGGAAAGAAAGATACTGAGAGGGGGGTGAATCAGATCTTAAAACTTAATCCACTAAAAAACAAATTGATCCACATTCATAGATATATGAATTTAACCTAACATTAGATAGCATCAACAACATGAAATGTATAACCCATAACACAGAATTTTGGTAACCCAAAAATCCAAATAGGTAAAACTGGGGTGGGGATGACACCCACAAAATCTTCACTACTGCAGCAATAAAGTGTGCCTGTTAGGGCTACATAAGTACCTTTTGTGGAATAGATGAGAGGGCTCCATTCAGATCACCTAAAATTTCACTTTCAAGAATGGCTCGAAAGTTAGGAGGTGCACATGCATCACTTCTCACTAGCTTAATTTGCTTCAGCTCCTCCTCCATACCTTTGACTGGTGTGGAAGAACTTGTAGCCATAATCTCTAAAATTAGGGTTCAAAAATGAAGAACATGGTACCTCAGCAAGTAGCACTTCACACTGTTCACCTTAGGGTTGCTGACACCACACTGGAAAGATCTTCGAAACAAACTTTTCTAAGATCAATTCTGCAACTTCTTCAATCACTCTGTGAATACTGAAAAATGCAAGGTAAAAATGAAGAATAAACTGTTCGTCCTTATATAGACTCAAAAAGTCAAGGTAGGTAAGCAATAAATGTTCTTCCCATTATGTTAGTGCAAACCAGCTGTCATTGGCTGAATAATGCAACTTGCATACCACTCGGCTTACCATACTCAGCCATCACAAAACTTACTTAGCCAACCAACTTAGCACCTAAAATGTAGTAAACTCTTCTCGGTATTTTTTATAAACATGTCCTCATGCATCTCAACATATGCAAATATGGACTTTGGCACATTTACATATTAGGAACTGATGTAATATTTGAAATTGAAATGCAGTTCCTTACATACCTCTCTTGCTCAGTTAGAGATGATGTGATCACCTGATCCATTGGATTGGGTGACCTCGGCTTTAGTAGTTTCACTACTGCTTGGCTCTATTTTCGTTACACATGTGTGGTTCATCTGTGCTCTTATTTCCTCAATAGTAGGAGTAGGTACTCTTGTCCTACACTCTCTCTTAGTGTGACCAATCTTCAAACAACTAAAGAAAACTAGGCTTCGATTCATCCAACTCTTAGATTTTCCTCTAAAATGTATCTATAAGAAATCTTCATGTGCATGTCCATATTCTTCACAGTAATGAAAACTCTACCTTGTGTTATAATCCCAATTGTATGTGTGTCCTTTCCTAAGTGCTTTTGTTTGTGTCTTAGATGTCCATTGTTGTTTAGCATTGGATCTACAATCTTGTGTTGTACGACCATATTTCTGACACTTGTAACAATAACCATTGAATCTTAGTTTGGGAGGTGCATCACTTGCTTCAGCCCAACATTAATGTGCTTTGTGTCCAAACTTCTTGCAATTAAAACAATAACCATTGAACTTAGGTTTAGGATTGGACTTACCTTTCTTGCTTCAACAAATGTTTGTTGTATGACCTGGTTTTCCATAGTGGTGGCAAACAAGTTTGTTGTTATTTGTCTTTGTATTCCTCCTTTCAACATTCTTAGATGATTCTCCTTTCTTAGTAGATGTCTTTGGTTAAGTGTGACCTAATCTAGAAGAATCTTTTGGTCTTCTTGATGCTTCCATCAGATTCTCAAAATGAGTCAAAGCTTCATTAGGTTTATTCAACCTTTCATTCAGTTCCTTC
>MU226071.1:5351173-5377320 GCA_018584345.1 Thuja plicata | reverse complement strand
TATATATATATATATATAATTGAAACAATTTTTATATTGTCATTGATGTCAAACCTTAACTGGCAAGAGAGTTTGAATATTTTAAAGTCACATTCAATTAATTGATGAAGAAGATTTGAAAAGAGGAGATAACAACAAGACCTAGTGAAATGGTTGAGTTATGTGAAACTACAATGGGTACTTGATGAAATTACATGTTGGTAAGGTAATATGTTGTTTACACACACACACACACACACACACACATTCTTCTCTAAGTACATTTACCATACATATTAGATCAATTAGCACCCCATGTGTGGGTTTTCTATCAACCACAATAGTATAAAACTTTTCATGAAGTACATGCATTGAAATATCACTTTTAGGATAAGGCTCTATCATATTCAAATGTTCAACATGATTGGATAGGAGATCCATGTCTATGTAATTAGAATTAGATTTGACACTGATTTTAGAAAGATAGATTTGAGAAAGACCTTTAATGAAGCATGATTTAATGCAGTTAATGCGTCAATGAGGAAGAGTGTTTTTGTTTAAAATCATTCTCTATTTTGTTAGCATCTCAAACAAATTAAGGTTTGTTGGTTTTGTAACTATATTTTTGGATTCTATAGATGGTATTAAAGCTATTTTATTTATCTTCAACTGATGCATTATATAGTTTTGAAAATCCTTTCACATTTCGATGAAGTTGGACTCTCTAGAATGCATACAAAATATAGATTTAATTTTTTTATAGAAATCTATGCATTAATGGAAGAGAGTGAAAAAACATAAAATTATACAATCCAAATCACCATAAATCCACAAGGGCACCATAGATGAAATGGTGGCCAAGTTGGAGTATAAAATCTATTCAAATCATTAGCAGGTTCTACTTCAAATACTTGACTTTAGTGATAAGGTTGATTGAACATATGGATGATACTAGAATAATTAAACAATTAAGGTAGTTGAGGTTAAAATCTTCAACACTTGCCCCTTAATCTCAACTAACAACTCCGATTTCCTTCTTGACTTGTTTCATTGATACTTCAACATCTAAAATCTTCTAATTCTAGAGATCGAACATAGGAAATCCCATTATTACTTTGGGATGATATAACCATGAACTCTGAACCACTTTATAACTAATCCATTGTAGGTTTAGGTGTGATACACTAGTTTTTCTCAACACTCCCATAGAGTCACACTGTTATTGTCTAGAGATCCTAGTTATAGTTGCATTTACTAGATTTAACATAGTAGTAGAATACTATGACATTCAACCATATTATTGAATTATCTAATTCAAGTTTTACACTTAGATTTTCACAACCTAGAACAACAAGTATCCTCCTTTCAACTTTTGATCATTATTTATTAACTTCTTACTTTCATATGTACACTCTTTAAGTGCGGCCAAAAACAATCTCCTCTACGTTATTTTTGATTCTCATTAGTTACACATACAACCTCCTCAAACTTTCTATAACCTAAAAGAGAAAAAAAAATCTTAATGAAAACTAGGTTTTCCTAAGACTATCAGTATTGTGACTTTATCGAATCTCTTCGAAAATTTCTTCAAAGCGGACATTTTTAAAAAAAACACAACATTTAAAAAAAGTGGTTTACCTTTCAATCACCCTCTCATATCGGTGGCCTCTCTTTTCCAACATTGCCTTTAGAAACCTTAAAAACTCTTCAACAATTTGTCACTTATACAAAAATTATTTCAAGCAATGGTGATTCCTCAAAACAGGCTTCTATTACAAATGCTAGGGTTCCTCTTGATCTCCCTAGAGCTTTTATTTTTTACTTTTTACGGTGGTCTTTTATTGGCCATGGTCTTCTTCTTTAGAGATTTATTTTCAGGGCTCGTTGTCTTAGAGATTTAGCTGGAATCTTTCATTACTACTTCAATTATGATTGAAGCAACTTCATCTTTGTCACAAGCTCTTATTACTGGCTAGTTGTGATTTATTTACTTTTTCCTCAATTTAAACATGACACTCTTCCTCTCTTGTTTGATTTCTTATTATGCTCCAATTTCATTAGCATCCATTTCTTTAACTACTGCGATAGTTTCTTCAAACATTTTTCTTTCTCTTTGCTTGAGTGAGATATGATTTGCAAGGCGTGCGATAATATTTCTACGCTTCTACAATTATAAAAATATCTCATTTTTATTCTTTTTAGTGACTTTTCTTTTGAAACAACCAACGGAATTATCAACAAAAAATAATGTGCGAATAGCAACATGGAAAATTTTAGTGATCTACATGAGTGTAATCCATCCAAAATCTCATTCTCTTTTCAGTTGAGCCAACATTCAAAATTTCAGTGATCTACATATGAGTGCAATCCATCCAAAATATCATTCTCTTTTCAGTTGAGCCAACATTTTGAACAGACATAATAACACAAAATCCCCAGTCTTTTTCGTTAAAACATGACTGATATTCTAGAGTAGAACACAAAGATCTATACATGGGTTAGAGACGTACACAAGACTGAACTTCTTGCAACTTTCGTGGAAAATTTGACTTGGATGGAATGTTTCTTCAATAGACTTTTGTATCTTATTTTTCTTCTCTACTTCACACGAGCACTTACACGCTAGTATCTTGTCCATCCTCCTCTGCTAACACTCAACTTTGTCCTCACCCTAGCTTTGATACCAGATGAAAGAAATATAGGGAGTACAAATAAAAGAAAAAGAACCTTGTAATTTATATTGCTCAGATAAAACATTACATCTTACAGACATCTTACTCAGCACCATATCAAACACTATTACATTTAGATTCACACCATTACAAATCTTTGGAGCTGAACTCTTGAGAGTGCATAGAAAATACAAACTTAAAAATTATATAGAAAACTATGTATCGTTGGAAGAGAGAGATAAAAACATAAAATAAAAGTTTCCAAATCAACCATAATCCATGGTCCAACACTGTAGATAAAACAATGACCAATTTGGAGTAGCTAGTAAAAAATCTATTCAAATTTTTGGCATGATCTAGTTCAAAGAATTATCTTTATTTTTTAGAGATTTTTTTGTGCCTATAGAAGATACAAAACTAACAGTACAATTAAAATAGTTAGGATTACAGTCTCCAACAAGGAAAGCTATACTATAGTTCAACATAGCCAAATTGTACTAGAAGCAAAGCTATACTATAGTTCAACATAGCCAAATTGTACTAGATTTTGAGAGTATTTTTGTTAATGTAAAGAATAGTAGATAAATAAAAACAAATGACAAAAAGGAGATTCAATAGAAGACACAGATTTATAGTTGTTCAAAAATGGTCTACATCCACTCTCAATTAACGAAATCCTTTTATTCAATTCTCCAATGACATACAATGCAACAATATCATTCTTTTATACACATCCATTATTTGGAATACAAACAACCAAGACGTTTGGAGGGAAAACTTTGACTGTTGGGTTTAACATTTACATTTTCCCCACTTGAAGCCCAACCACCAGACTAACAATCTTGCATCAAATCAACCTTAGTGAAATTTACATGACTTTAATTTTGCAAAATCCTGTTCACAGACACATTGAATCAATCTTTCCAAGGCTAAATCAGAATTAACAAAACTTATTAATATCTTAATGTTAAAAACAGAAAAACGAAACCCCTTAATCTACTTTTGTCATCTGTATTATCTGACATATTCTCTAGTAAGTTAAGACTTCCATTTTCACCTATGGCTTCAATTAGCTTAATTTTTTCATATCCATGTGTTTACAATCCTCATAGTGACATATCAGGGGTTCTATTATTTCTCCCAAATAAACCCTCCACGTGTTTACAATCCTCATAGTGACATATCAAGGGTACTATTATTTCTCCCAAATAAACCCTCCTAGGGAGAATATCATCTGCATAAGTCTCAAGCCATGATGAGCAAGACTCTATTATAATTTCACTCGCCATAGCTTACTAAATTCTCCCTATGAGATTTTTGCAATTGCACCTCGTTGTTTTAATTTGGAATCTCACCAAACAACTATAATCCAGATGGAGTTTACATGTATAATTCTTACCATATTGTGGAAAATAGAACTGATTTCCCGAGACTTCCATGCATCAAGAAATATAGCAAACACCTGCTCTTCAACGTTATCAACTACATCCAATCCACGGAAATTAATTTCAAACACCTGCTCTTCAACGTTATCAACTGCAGAAAATGCATGCAAATTAATTCCAAGCACCTACTCTTCAACGCCATCAACCGCAGCCAGTACATGGAAATTAATATGAAGAGGTTGTTCAGACAAATGATCCCTACTCCTAATTGTATACAAGTTATTACACCACTTTCTGCACCACACCAACTCTACCAACGCATTCACTTGCTGCCTCACCATCATCAGCACATTATGAATATGGTGTTGTAAAAATACTTCTTCATCCCGCGAATTCAATCCTACAAAAAAAATGTTGGAAGAGTTCTTGGGGAAAGTAAACAATATTAGAACACTTTAAAAATATTGCAGCAATTTCTTTGACCTCCTTGGTGCTACGCAGCTGAATAATCCCCAATATTCAAACTTGCTTGTAGTGGAGGTGGCATCGGAAATAGGAACTGTTAATGTTTGTAGTTTCATTTGTATGATTATTAGAATACATATAATACATGTTGATTAATAATAATATATTATATATGTTATATTATTATTAATAATATGAAATTTAATATTCAATATTAAATTATTATATTTTTTTATTAATAAATATTGATGAAATATTATAAGATTGATTAAATTTAATTAATGGGAAGAGGCATGTCATTTCTTTTTAATAATGATGAATAGACATGTCACATGAAGGGACATATCTCTCCTAGCCTCATTCCCAATATAAATGAAAAAGAGATTGTTGCATTTGGAAAATACATACAAAACAGAGTGCTATTACATTTGTAGCTATCCTAAAAACTTAGCATGGTATCAAAGCAAGACTGCAAATGTAAGAGAGTAGTTTGTTGATGGTGAATGTGTGACTGTTTTAGAAAATATTGTCTTGGTAAAAGGACCATATCTCACATATCCACAGTTGGATTTTACTAAATTTCAGATATGTTGGTGACAATATAAGTTCAAAGAATCTCACCAAAGTGATTAGAGAGAAAGTCATGGAGTCAAACGTTATTATGGAATACATATGGGTCTATGTGTAATTCCTGAATGTGACTTCCATTAAAGAGATATATTAATTTGTTATGATCGTGGTCAAGCATTAACAAAGAAGAATGCATTCAAGGAAGGGTGTATCTTTCTATAAATAAAGGATCAATTATAGAGTGTCACCTCTCTTGGATAAATCAAGTCATTTCATAAAAAGACATGAGAATTGTTGAACAATATTAGAGTGGAAATTGTACATTATGGGGGGAGAATAATAACCAATTTTACATCCCAATTGAACCATTCTTAGTGGGGAGATAATTTAAAGGGGAGATATCTCTCAAATAATATGAGAAGGTATTTTATGATTTGATGTCAAGGATGTTGATGTGCAGATAAGTATTTATTATCCTTGAATATTACATTTATCTAGTAATTATAGTATCTCCCTTATTTATATTTCTATGTGTACTATAAAAGCTATTTGTCATGATCTTTTCTGAGGATGCTCTTGCAGGAAAATGAGAATTGACGTCTGATTTTAATGGAGTTTGATGCTCCATCAGAAGCATCATTGATGAGGAGATCAGATTATTGATATTCAAAGGGAGTTTGAAAGTCCATATGTGTGACTATATAATTTTAATGGGCCTGCGTCATGTTTACATCATAAGGAAGTGATGACTTCCAAATGATTATCACTTATATTTGTAGAAGTTATTGGAAGATGATGAACTTACAATAACTTAAATTATGATATACATTATTTATAATGTTGAAACAAATCATGATGAATTAAAGAAACAACTAAGTGTTAGATGTCATTAAATCGATGGTCTTTGAGTTGTTTGCATAAATAAATCTTGTAAAGCAATAACTAAGTGTTAGATGTCATTAAATTGATGGTCTATAAGTTGTTTGTATAGATACATCTTGTAAAGAAACAACTAAGTCTTAGATGGCATTAAATTGACGGTCTATAAGTTATTTGCATAGATATATCTTGTAAATCAACAACTAAGTGTTAGATGTTATTGACGGTCTATGAGTTGTTTGTATAGATATATGATAGGTATTTGGTGAATATCATGTGTTGATGTTCTGCAGGCCAGTACCTTATTGAGTACTTGGTGAATATCATATGTTGATGTTCTGATAGGCCAATACTCAGAGTATTTGGTGAATGTCATGTGTTGACAATTGTATAGAACAATACTCAAGATATCAAATGTGACATTAAATCATGGAAATATTCTATTATGATAGACATCTTGTGATGGCTGAAATATATCATAATAGATAGAACCTGTGGATAGAATCGTTGATTGAGGAAATCCACATCTAAGCTTGAGGAGGTTGTGGATAGAATTGCCGATGGAGGCAATCCACTTGAGAGCTTGTGAATAGAATCGCCGATGGAGGCAATCCACACCTTGAGACTATGTTTCTATTGATTATATCATGAGGATGATTATTTTAATGCTTACATCATATGATTGATGTTGTCAAGTGTCATATAAGTGTTGACATTGGATTGATTTATCCTCCCTAGCTAAGAGGGAGTGTTGATGTTTTGTATAGCTATGGTGAGGGTCATAAGTGTTGACAAAAGAGACCACTACACATTCTGTTTGATCATCCTCCCTAGCTAAGAAGGAGTGTTAATATTTGTAGCTTCAGTTGTATGATCATTAGAATACATACAATACATGTTGATCAAAAATAATATATTATATATGTTATATTATTATTAATCATATGAAATTTAATATTCAATATTAAATTACTAAATTTTTCTTTATTAATAAATATTGATGAAATATTATAAGATTGATTAAATTATAATTAATGGGAAGATGCATGTCCTTTTTATAAATAATAATGAATAGACATGTCCCATGAAGGGACATATCTCTCCTAGCCTCATCCCCATTATAAATTAAAAAGAGACTGTTGCATTTGGAAAACACATACAAAATAGAGTGTTATTACATTTGCAGCTATCCTAAAAACTTAACAGGAACAACCACCTAGATTTCCTCATCCACCCTAATGTCCATAGCTCCCCTCTCATGGCCTTCCTTGGCCAATTATCCATCCACCTTACTCATTTTGTATTTTTTTCTAGGAAGAGTTTGGACCTTGTTTCTACCCAAATCCAACTGCGGTAGTAACAAAGCAACAATAGAACTGCAAGCATTTGTAGGTGCAACCTCTTTTTGCATCTGCTCAATTACTTTCTGTGTTTGGCCTTACACATCCTTGATTTCTATAATATGATTAGTTTTAAATAGATCTTTTGTATTTCTCATAATGTCAATCTCCATTTTTTGATTCAATACTTGCAAACATTGTTACATCTCATGACTCAAATCATTAATTATCTCATTCTATTTCTCATTTTTCTTTAATAGTTCAGATATTATCATCTTCAATTTCTCAATCTCTTCTATTATTATGCTTTGATCAGGTTCTCCAATATGAGGCTGTGATAGTAGCAAAAAACATGTCGGCAAGGGATGGATAACTCCCACTTCGGTGCAAATCTCTACTACATACAAATGACCCATTTTAATACCACAAGAAATTACGAGAGCCCCTTTTTTAACCTCTCATATATCTGATTCAAACTTAATTTCACACCCTTGAGAACCAAGTTGCCCAACTGAAATCAATTTGTTTTTGTGTTGGGGACATATCTAACTTCTTTTAACGACCAATAGTTCCAATTTTTAAAATTCTAATAACACATCCCCTTTACCAGAAATATCATAGGATTCATTATTAGCCAAAATAACCTTACTAAAGTCACCAATTTATAGGCTCTAAAACTACTCCTTATGCGGAGTCATGTAAAATGATGCTCCTGAATGAAGCACCCAAACATGATTTGCAGTTTCTTCGACAGTTAGGATAAGAACACTTGCATCCGCTTGGCATGCTACATTAGCTTCCTTTTCTTTATTATTTTCAACAACCTTCTTATATGACCAGAAATTATTTTTGACATGACTCAGCTTGCCAAAAACCAACAACTGGTCTCTTTGCTTCTATATTTTGACCTTGCTTTTGATTTATCATGATCAGTCAGATTCTTTTGTCTTTCTCTTGACCTGGCTTTGTCATCGACAATAAAAGCACTACCTTTTGGTGTCTCACCCTCGCTCTTCTTGCACATTTTTTAACTTAAAATGACATCCACAACATTATTTAATTTCATGGTATTTGAACTAGAAATAGAATTAAAAAATAACCACACTATTATAGCTTTATGGCAAAGAGCACAAGATTTAAAAAATCCCAAACTTCTTCATCAAAGGTAATTTTTATAGAAGCTAATCGACTGGTTATAGTATCAAAATTATTTAAATGTTCTACTATAGATTTACCTTTAACCATTTTCATATTAACCAACCACTTAATAAGAAAATCTTTATTCGGTGCTGAAGGTTTTTTATACAATTCATCTAATATTGTCATTAATCTAGCATTTGTACTTGCTTTAGATATATTAAATGTTACAAATGGAGACAAACACAACCAAATCACTCCTAGTGATTTTCTATCTAAAATATCCCAATCTTCATCCAACATGGTTGTTGGTTTCTTGGTTGTACCTGGTAATGGTTGCCACAAATCTTTTTGGTATAAAGAACCCTCCATCTGCATTTTCCATAATGCATTATTTTTCCCATTGAACCTTTCAACCTTTATTTATTCAAATGCCTCTGCTCCCACTCAAACTTGAATCTCTCTTGTTGAACATGATCAAGAACAACCTGCTCTAATACCATTTGTTAATGTAAACAATTGAAGATAAATAAAAATAAATGAAAAAATTGAGATTCAAACACAAGACACGAATTTACAGTGGTTTGGGAATTTTCTACATCCACTCTCAACCAAGGTAATAGTTTTATTCAATTTTCCAATGACATACAATGCAATAATAGTATTCTTTTATAAACAACCATTATTTGCAATACAAACAACCAAGAGGTTTGGAGGGAAAACTTTGACTGTTGGGTTTCACATTTAAAATTTTACCATTACACCCATTTTCTTAGCTAGACTATATTTAATTAAAGTTTATACAATGTTTACATATTAAATAATGCAAAGGTAGAAAATAGAGAAAATAGTAAACCTATGCATGTAACTATAGTCTTTAAAGGCATCAACAATTATCCCAGAGTAACTCAAAGCTCAATTCATTATTTTCAAGATGAAGAAGTTCACAGTTGTATATGGAGGCTCATAACTGTATAAGATAACTATATGTTTATTAGTATTTTCTTTGTAATAATATATGTATTTTATTTTTTAATATGTTTTTTTTTAAAGGTAGCAAGCCCCTGCATTTATATTAATAAAATAAAGTATGTATATGGATTGAGAAATTAGAATGGTAAAATCAATCACTAACATCACTAACTTTTTAATTTCATGAAGCATTCATAAGAGGGCACTTATGATTTAGAATGCTATCAATCTTGTGGGCTCATCTGTTAAGGATTTTAATTTTCAAATAAAGAATAAGATATAAATAGAAACCTAACATGTAATACCTATAGAATGGGAAATATTCTCATATGCAACAGTTAAGAATTTTAGTTCTCCGCCATCTACAATCCTGAGCATATATTGAGATTGTAGATTATTGATAGATAGAGAGAACACTACAAATAGAACAAAGACAAATAAAATGTAATGCTGCGAACTCAAAACTGGTTTTTCTTAATTCATAAAATACACTACTTTTCTTGTGCTTTTATAAAGAATTCCACTTGTTCAATCTCAACAGAGATGAGAAATTCTAAAATACTTAGGCAAATACATCATAATAAAACTCAACAAAACTCAACAAATATGGACAACAATTACACAATGTGGAGAGATTCACAACATATGTGCAAGATAACCTAGGTAACATGGCACAAAACTAGACTCTACATTTATAGTGAATTCCAGTTTAGTTTCAACTAACTATAAAAACCATCCATATTTTAAGCCAATGTAGATAATAGTTTCAATATTTTGATTTACCTGTAGAGTTTATTTAATATGGGTACACATGTGAAGAAGACATGATGTGGGAGAAATTAACTCCTTCCAACACTCCTCCTTAATTTCTACCTCAAATGCATTACCATGCACTATCCTTCATAATAATTATATTGGGATTTTGCAGCTTACCCTTAACAAACAAAATTGTGAAATGGTTTTAGTTTACATGAACTATAGCATGGTGTGGTTTATAGGTGATGGACTTAGTTCTGAATATCCACTGACCACAAAAATACATACAAGTAGTTTTATATGACCACAAACTTTACATACATGTGATTTTAGCTGACCATGAAGTAACATGATGAGGATTTACTAATTCATAATTCATTTTAACACTTTGGAATTTATTTATATACTTTTCTCATTTTCCTTGATTTAGTCATGACAATGACAACACACAAATTATTCCATCAATCTTTTCTCACTCCAAAAACTACACCTATATCTAATAAATGTTTTTGAGACACAACCTCATTTTAGCAATTCCCTCTATGGCTTGCATCCACATGCAACAAAGTCTTTTCCAAATTCATTTGTTTGATAGACTAGATTAAAATTACTTTTAGCTATCTTTTCATCTTGAAAGATATTTGTCTTATGGTTCATCAAATAAACAAAGAAAAACAACAATTACAACATAAAAACCCATTTTTACTTGAATCCAAAACATCTAGGTGACTTAACTATCTCTCGGACTCTACTTGTATTTTCAACAGGAAACAAATTTTGAGCTCTTTTCAAATAAAGAAACTCTCCAACACAATTAACAATCTAAAACATTTAAAATCTAAGACTCATACCCCTCATCAAAAACTCCCAACGTCAGGTATTTTACAATTATTTTGATAGTACCAACCTTAAAAAAAAATTAGACTACGATTTCCTATTTAGTTGGGCATTTTCTTCACCATGAATTTAATCACAAATCAATTACCTTTTGAGAATTCTTACAGTTTACTCATTTCAATAAAACACACATCTATTTGGACAACCAAACCTTCTTTTATCTGATTCTGGCATCATCAAATAACTGCAAGATCTTTCTAAGTTTCATTTATTGCTATTAAAATTTCTTCTCCGAATCTACAATCTCCTTTTGAATGGTCTCACCATTTATAAAACACTATAAAATCCATTTCAAATCTCTTTGATAGCTTTAAGCTTATCATCACTTGAAAACAAAATGGTAGCTTACTTTTTCCTCAAAATATTTTCTTGCACATTTTTATATATCAATAGTAGATTTTTGTTCTTTGGCTCCATGTCTACAGGCCTGACTTTTTCCATCCACGTTCCCTTAAAATCACAATTAGTTTTTGAGATGGTGGGATCCTTCTAACTATTACAAAAAATTGGTTGATTAAAGCTTCTTGAAAAATATTGCAACCTCATAATTCTTGACCCTTTGTGAGGGGTTTTGGCCCAAACTAGCTTTGATATCAAAATGATAGATATAGAGAACAATAAAAATAAAACAAAGACAAATACAATGCAATGTTGAGCACTAAAAACTGTCTGAAAACTGGTTTAATTAATTCATAAAAATACATTAGATTACATGTGTTTTTATAGAGAAGTCCACATGCCCAATCTCAACAGAGATGAGTAGTTTTGAAATACTTAGATAACTACATCATAACATAACTCATCAAATGTGGACACCAGTTATAAAATGTGGAGAGATTCAACATACTTTGAAGGCAACTTAGGAGCTGTGGAAAGGAAATTGACTTTATAGTTATGGTGAATTATAGTTCAACCAACTGTAAAAAACCACCCATATCTTAAGCCAATGTGGACAAAAAATTTAATATTATGATTTGACTCTATTTTATTTAATACAGCGCTGTATGCAGACAAGATATGATGTGTGAGAAACTAACTCCTTCCAACAATTATCCCTACAAACTGGAGTTCACCCAATCTAATGCTCTTCGAAGGCTTAGTAAATATAACCTCTAATTAACATCAAATATATAATTGGAAAATTTACAAATACAAATAATTAGATGAAGTAAGAAATATTCGATACAAATAAAAGCCAAACCTTGATCACCATGCAATATTTCAATAAGATCAACTCTAATAATCTTGTAATGCTAAGAAAGTTCTAGGTTCAGACATACATCATAAATTCTTCAAACTCCTAATGTTTCTATGATCCACTTGTCAAACTCTTGTATAGAATTTTACATGGTCCATAGTTGATAGGATTTTTATCTAAAAAAAATATTGCTTCTAATTGTACATGTTGATTAGGATTTCTATTAAATTAAAATATTGTTTTATAAAATCTAATAGCAAAAATATAATGTATTTTTTCTTTAATTAATATAATAATTCAATTTTTAATTTAAATTTCTATTTTGATTGTGTAAAATTGATAAGATTATTTCTTCTTTACTAATTTAAGAATCTACTTGAATTTAAGTTTTGTTTTATTAGTTTAAATTTTATTAGAAAAATTAAAAGTAAATGTTTCTTTTAAAAATGTAAGGAAATTAAAAATCAATTTATTTATTTTTTGAATTAGTGAAAAAGCAATTTATGAGAAATAAGTTAATGCTTTCTTGAGTGGACAACCACTAATAACCAAGCCATCTATAATTTGAATATAACCCAATTTAGAATAGTAGCATGTAAATAAATATTTTAGATTCTCCCAAATTATAGGGTACCTAAAGGCACAACTCCATGCATGTGCATAATTTATCTTGGGTATTATCTTTAAATAGCCAACTTAGATTTCTATTAAAATTAATTTAGGCAATTAAAATTTGATGAATCACATAAAAATATTCAACCATTAGAAACCTAAATCTTACCAATGATAGTGAAAAATAACCTAAATCCTTCTATGGTAAGATTTTTGTTTCTTATGATTGAAATATGCACTCAAAAATTAGGGGGACCTCCCACTCCATGAACATAGATCTAGAAGCCCCTCTCATGGGAACCCTATTCTTATTTGCAATTCTTAAACAATAGATGCTCCACTAAAATAGGGAAAGATTCTAAATTGTCATTTTTCTATAATTTTAAATTTTGATAGGAACACCCAGCATGCTTAAATTTAGAATGTGTCGTTAAGAAGCTATATGGGGCTTGAGTGCACTACTCCCACGTCATAAGAGATGAGGTCAATATTGGTTCCATATCATGACTCTCTTCATGAAAAAATCCTCCATAGGCCCCGTTTGGTTGCAGAATTGACATGGAATTGGCATAAACAAATTCAGATTTTGTCAAAACCTCAGTTTGGCTGTGTAAAAAGAAATTGGAAGAGGGAGATGTATATGCTCATTTTGACTCAAAATTAACATATACATCTTCTACTTGAAAATGTGGAATTGGAATTTGAGGGTCAAATTCCCATTTTTTCAATTCCCATTTTGAAACCATTTGGAGTCTGCGTATAAACAAACAAACATTTGAAATCAACGTGCAAACAAATAAAAACCATTCCCGTAATCCCTCGACGAAGGGCTCGGCTTCAAAATAATCGAATGTTATTTGAATCCCTGATACAGAAGGCTGAATCTCTGATAGCAGCGAGGAGAATAACAGATAATGAAGAAGGGTGAATTTCAGATCTGATTGTGTTAAGTCATAGTATAATGTTGCAACGCTGTACAATGCTATGGTGATAGCTATACTTGTTTTATTCTTGGTAATGAGCTTCATGGGTTTTTCAAAACAACAGGGCTGCTAGAAATGGTATTGCTACTGTTCTTGTGCCGCCGTGTTAGGTTAGTAACAAGAATAGATGTGTTGATTTAATTTACAGTGACTTTTTCTTATTCATCTCTGGATTTGTATCTCAAAGACTTTACTGTATTGTTCATATTTGGGTATTTCCTAGAAAGTCTGACAAAATGATGTTTTATGTTTCAGTGGCTGCTAGACAACAGAATACTGCCGCTTTTACATTCTGTCCGCTGATACTAGAGTCAACTGTGGGGAGATTCTTGTCTGTCTAGTTTGATTCATTTAGTCTAGTTAAATCTTCGAATCGCTAAGATTATAGTACTCTGCAGAATTATGCCAGGCACTCAGAGATATGCGCGATTGGTATTGCCCTTGGTATTTTCTGCCACCTGTGCCATTGCAATTTGCAGCAATTGAACCATCTCTTCTTCAATGTTCTGGTACCTCATTAACTCAACATCAAACACTTCTGCAGTCCATTCTTCCCTTAGCTCAGACTATACCCATCTTGGGAGATCGATGCCTTCGTCATTGAGAGATGCTTGGTTTGGAGCCTTCCCAGTTAGTAACTCTAGAAGTAGCATGCCAAAGCTATAAACATGAGATTTTTGAGTGACCTTGCGAGTTTAGACTACCTCTGGAGCTCTGTAACCAGCAATCCAATTTGCAGCAACAACAGAGCTAAACAATGGCACAAGACCAAAGTCGGAGACACGGGCATCTAATTCACTCGTTAACAGGACGTTGGATGATTTAATGTTTCCATGGGTGAATTTGCCTCCACCTTCTTCATGGATATGTGAAACACTTCTTGCTGCACCAAAGGCAATCCGCATTCTAGTCTCTTAGTTCCAGTTTCAAATTCCAATTTTAGTTTGAAAATGTAGAATTAAATATAGGAAATGCATCTAGCTTATATTTTGGGTCAACCAAACGGTTCAAATTATATTCTGAAAATGAAAAATCAAAATATGAAATCTATGATTTAACGATTTCTAGAATTTGATCAAATTCAACATTTTTTAATTCCTACCACCAAAGAAAAATAATTAAATTTCTAAACACTTTCTTTTCTGAACTCTGATTTTTTTCATATCCTAATTTTTAAATTTTTATTGAATAGTAGAAACTAAGTCAAAGTCATTAGAGATAATTGATATGGTTGACTTTAGAAGATTCTAAATAGTTGTGCATCAAATAAATAAATCAATTTAACAAACAAAAACAATAAGTATATTATATTTTATAATCACCTAAACTGTTATAATCTTTGAAGTTATTGAATAATTTAAAATTCAAATTTACTTTTAAAACATTGGAAAGGCCTTAGAAATTGTTATCATCATCCTTGAGTGTGGGTAGTCCTGCTGATCACATGGAGGGGATGAAAAGCAAAAAGCTTCCGCGTGGACGAAATTTAAGAGGAAATTTCCGTGACGGCACACGGATGTACGTTTGAGAGGAAAATTAAGTACTTTACAACGCGTTTTGAGAGGAAAATTAAGTACTTTACAACGCGTTTTCTTCTTACTTGAGATGCGTGTTCCCAAGGAGTACATTCATTCTGGGAATCTATCAAAAACTTCAGGGCAATGATTTTCATAGAAGAATAAAAAATGAGTACTTTTAACCTGGTAAGCTCCTGTTTTATTGTAACACTGTCATGGTTGTTGTTTAGATTACAATTTTCTTGTGCCAAGACTTTTAGCTATGGGGATTTCAATGAATCAAGTATAATCCTGCTAAAGGATGCTTCAATACATTCTCATGGGGTGCTCACCCTAACCAATCAAACCCAGCGTTCAATGAGTCGTGTTCTGTACCCCAACCCCATCAAAATAAAAGCCAAAAATAATTCAGTTTTGTCATTCAGCACTAGCTTTGTCTTCGCCATTGCGGCTCCCTCTGAGGGCATGCACGGAAATGGAATATCCTTCATCATGGCTCCCAATAAGTCCATCGCAGGAGCCACAGATTCCCAGTATCTCGGACTCAGCACGCCTACAACAAATGGTCTTGAATCCAACCATTTTCTAGCAGTTGAATTTGATACAGTTTATGACCCTGATCTCGGAGACATAGACGACAACCATGTTGGGGTTAACAAAAACGGCGTTAAGTCTTTCGCATCTCAGCCGGCGGCCTATTGGACAGACAAAGGTCATTTCAACAATTTAAGTCTCAAAAGTGGAGAGGATATCCAAGCCTGGATTGATTATGATGATGTTCAAGACCGGCTTAATGTGACTGTTGCAGTCGTCGGCATGGAGAAACCTGCGCGGCCATTGATATCCGTTAAGAAATCCAATCTTTCTGCAGTTTTGAAGGAAGAGGTGTATGTGGGGTTTACTGCATCCACAGGAACTTACGCTATTGAAGGTCATTACATTATGGGCTGGAGCTTCAGTACACAAGGTAATGTATATATAAGATTGAAAAATAGATTTGGAAAACTAGATTGTGGGTTCCTGTGAAACCAACAATTTCATAATTTTATTATTAAATTTCTTTTAGGGTTTGGTCAAAGAGGTGGGGGCTTCCTAAGTTTATTATAATCATAGTTTATTTGATTTCCATCTGCATGTTATGTAGTGGTATTTTTATTCTGTGTTGATCTATTCATCCGGGCCTGTCGTTTTAATAGGTAAAGCACCTGCACTAGATCTCTCGGATCTCCCCTCATTCATCAAGAAAAAACTGATAACTAAATCCAGAGGCTTTACTGTCGGTGTGAGTGTAGCATCTGTAGTTCTATTCCTTGTTGCCGTTCTCTTTGGGTTACTTAAAGTGAAAGAAATAAAAGAGAGGGAGAAGATTGAAGAATGGGAGTTAGAATTTTGGCCTCATAGAATTCCCTACATAGAGCTAAAAGCTGCTACACACAACTTCAGTGATGACAAACTGGTGGGCTGCGGGGGTTTTGGACGGGTTTACAAGGGCGTTTTGCCCAGAAACGGCGTTGAAGTTGCAGTGAAATGCATCATAAAGGATTCCACCAAAGGTATGAAGGAATTTATTTCAGAAATTTCAAGTGTGGGTCGTCTCCAGCACAGAAACCTTGTTCAATTACGGGGCTGGTGTAGGAAAAACAAAGAGCTGTTTATCGTTTATGACTACATGCCAAACGGAAGCCTGGACAAATTTATATTCCCAGATCCAATGGAAAAACCACAAGTACTTTCTTGGGAGCGGAGGTACGCAATTCTGAAGGGCATCGCTGCAGGGTTGTTATATCTTCACGAGCAGTGGGAACGCAGAGTGGTTCACCGAGACGTGAAATCCAGCAACGTATTGCTCGATTCAGAGCTCAATGCAAAGCTTGGAGATTTCGGACTTGCTCGTTTGTACGATCACACACAAAATCCACAGACAACTCGGGTCGTGGGGACTGTTGGTTATATCGCCCCCGAAGTAACAAATACAGGGAAAGTTACTCCAAGCTCCGATGTATTCAGTTTTGGTGTTGTTTTGCTGGAAGTTGCATGTGGCAGGAGGCCCGTGGATTTGTCCAAGGAGAATGAACAGATTGTTTTGGTGGATTGGGTGAAGGATCTATACCAAAATGGAGAAATCTTGCACGCAGCTGACCCAAATCTTGATGGTGTGTATGATGTGGAAGCAATGGAATTAGTGCTGAAGTTGGGATTGGTTTGTTCTCATCCTCAACCAGAAAGGAGGCTTGGCATTGGAACGGTACTGCAAATAATGGAAGGCCAGGTACCTTTCCCAGGTCATGAGTTTCTTTGGATTTCATACGACACTAGTTACACAGATTATGGCAGTGGTGTTGTTCATATTACAGACGAAGATGTAACTGCTGATCAATTGGCTTCCGTTTCTCTGTCCGTGGAATCTTCAACCACTTCAACAAACAAAAGGTTATGAGAAAAGATTCTAATTATGAAGTTGGCAGATGACTGTCTCGGTCAGACTTGGGCTCCTTCTTCTATGGTAAATTCCAATGAATTGCTACTTGGATGTTTAGGCTCTGGTTGGCAGCAATGCTTTCTTGTCTTGTTTCGCTGCTCTGCAGCCATTGAATCTCTGTACTCATTTTATCTTAAATATATATTAATATCATTATTCCACCTGGCAAACAGTTGTAGGCCAATTTGGTGAGCGAAATCTGTGAGGTAAAATATGTATATTAATATTATTATTACACCTGGCAAACAGTTGTAGGCAAATTTGGTGAGCGTAATCTGCGAGGATAATGGTATTTGATAAAAAAAAAATTAATAATCTTTAAATTTTGAGAAAGGCATACACATTAGGTTTAACAGAAAAGTCATCAATCAAAGTTCAAATGTGTAGAATCACATTTCAAATCAGTAGGCACATCAGATTTAACAAGAAAAGTCATCAATCAAAGTTAAAATCTGTAGAATCACACTCAAGAAGGTGGGCCAACACCTAAATGACTTTGACAATATTTCCTTATAAATGATAAATCACTAATGATATGTGATAAAAACTAATCAATAATCTTCAAATTGAGAAAGCTACCTAGGTAGAATCACATTTGTGTAGGTGGGCACCACACCTAAATAACTTTGACAATAGAATTCCTTATAAATGATAAATCACTAAATGTACAAGAATTGATTAAAAGTTATACTATTGGTAATTTGTATGAACTGTAGTGAATTTCAAAAGAGGATTGATTATAATTGAGATTTATATGGTAAAATTTTCTTATATTTTTTATTTTTATACATATTAGGATAAAATACATTATAAATTGTTAGAAAGATAACAAATCATATGTTATAATGTTAAAGTAACTCAACTTCAATCTAATCTTTTTCTCATCTCCAAATCTTATATATAGATCCTTGTTTTTAAATCATATTTGACCTTTAATTATATTTTGTACTTTATGCATCATGTGTTGTAACATTACACAAGTATTCAAGACAAAAATATTAAGACAATTTAAATTATTACAATTTATATCTTTATTCAGAAAGCAAACTAACTAAATAAATTTCATGAAACTAATAGATTCATAACTATAATTTATTTGGAATAACATTATGATTCATGGAACTATGTCATTTAAGTTACTTTTCTTTCAAACACTTCATGCATTTTGTTCCAATTTTTAAAAATCTATTGACTTTATTTAAATTTGTAATTCTATTACAGGTTTGGAAAAAATGCTATTTAAGTTAAAAAAAATCCAAACAAATAATAATATTATTTAAGATGAATTATTTTACAATTCTATGAGTTTTGCAATATTTTTTGAATTTTAAGAAATATATACTAATATTTTTTAGGATAATAAATATGGTAAATCATTTTATAAATATTTATAACGTTAAAATATTAATTATAAATATTAGTAGTAGTAGAAAAATTATTATATGAGATATTGGTACCTATCTACTATGCTAATGTACACTACTATACACAATGCATTTTATTTCTTAAAGATGCAAGGAAAATGAGACATCCATGTGCATCATTGGGAGAAGGTGCTAAGTAATATTACCTTCTAAACCCATGTCAAGAAATTAATTTTTGTAACATATGAAATTTCTTCTTTATATTCTAAGAACCATATTTCATTATTGATATGCAGTGATACTTGCGTCGGAGGATGTACAAGAGTTACGCCAATAAGAACTTATTTGTAAATTAATGTATGAATCTATATTGTTTATTATGTATATTATTTTTAAGTGTGATTTTAAGATGTATAAAATATTTTTGATATTTAAAGCATCAAAACTAGGGTGTTGTCCCTTGGATACAACAACACAACAAGCGTCTCTTAGTAGATTAAAATTTACAACACACTAATAGTATATCAAAAACAAATGAATGAACTAAAAATAGAAAAAAGTAAATAGTATCTGTCATGATATCTAATACTAACGCAAAAAACCTCTACTCTATTGATGAACATAGTATTTAGAGCTCTTTAAATAGGGTCACCTAGGACCATACCAAAAAACATAGAGACTACTCCACAAAAAAACTATAAAAAATACAGTTTACTGATTTTCATTGTAAGAGTCATTAAGGGTTTTCTCCTGAACTTAACAAAGACCTTATGTTAGAGGGTAAGCATTGTTCCTCCCTCCATCACCTTAATCCTTCTATTACCAGGCCCATAATAGTCATAACATTTGCAACTGCATTCCCTTCTCTAAAAATACTATATAGCAAAAGATTTAAATCATGTCAGAAGAGATCTAACATCTTCCAAGATTTCCTCCATAGTCTAACCTTCTTTTAAAAAACATTTAGTCGCTTCAATTATCATCTTGGAATCACCTTCAATTTTAATGGATTTAATTCCAATAGATAAATCTATTTTAAGCCCCATAGAAGGGTCATGCCCTCTACATCATTACTAGTGAAGTCCTTTAAGTGTCCGGTATAAGCAATAATTAAATCACCCCTTTGATCTCTTATCAATCCTCCACTAGCATTTTTACCATATCTTATAACCCCATCAAAATTCAATTTTCCCTAAGAGGGTAGAAGAGGTCACCATTTGGTATTATTCCTTGCTAACCTCTTGGTATTTTCAAACTTATAGAAAGCCCCTGGAAAGTTTCTAGTTATTACTAACAAAACAATTTTTCAACAAAAGTTTTTCGAGTGCCACGAGGACATTATCCACCATATTTTCAGAGTCTCTAAAGATTTGATTATTCATTTCTTTCCAAATACACCAGCAAACATATGGAATATTTGTCTAGCCAAAGTTGTTTGTTCAGAGGATGGTGCGACGCACATCTCTAGTCAAAGATAAATTTTTGAATAGTTTTATTGAGAATACATTGAAGGCCTAGCTTCAGTAAAATAGTCTTTGAAACACACATGGTTATGTGACAGTGTATGAAGAGATGTGTCCAATAGTTTATTCCTCCTACTTAAATAGAATACACCTTTTAGGGAATTAGAATCCTCTTTTAGAAATACTATCCTAGGTTAAAATTTTACCATGTTGAGAGGCCAAAAAAAATAAATTAATCTTTGGAATAAGATATGAATTCCATGTTAGAATTCAAAGAATTCATAAGCCAAGATCAGCTAAATGCAAAATAACCTGTTACAAAAGCAAAACTTAGAGACAAAAAAGTTTTAAAAGAGAAAACATTCATTTAGAGAGGGAATAAAAAATAGAATGAGATCAAACCTTATGAAGGTGATCAAAAACCTAAAAGGGAAACCCTAAATGGGAAAAATCTAGGTTGCATAATAATAATTAATAAAAGAATTAATTATTATATGCCTAAAGTTTAGCTTAAGTAAAAGAGATATAACAAGTGACTTAATAATTAAATCAATATGATTTAATTAATAAGTGGAATCACTTTTCTACTCTAACACCCCCCTCTTAAGATAAACTTAGGGAGAAACTAACAACCTAGAAACAACTACTGAAAGCAGGAAAATGGGTCCCGACAACAAGCCTTGATCAAGTATCCATGTACAAAACAATTATTGTAAAGAGGAGAAAAGGAGAAAACCCAGTGGGAAAAAAACCTCTCCAAAAAGAGATGAGGCCTAGTGAAGGACTGAAGAATCCTCCAAACTAGAGAATGTCCCAGAAAATAGGATCAGAGAAAGAAGATGTAAAGCACCTCTAAAGCATGAAGCTACAAACACTGTCAAAAAATAACTGCTAGAACCTCCACTATAATATAACATGATCAGGTAGAGAAGACTGTAAACAAAGATTGAAGAGCTGGTCAATCAGAGATGGAAGAATGCCTCCAAAAAAGGAATGAAAGAAGAGTGTCCATATGGTACAAATGATCCATCTCACCAAAATGCATAGGTACCAGCCACTGCATTCGCCTAGTACATAGGAACAAATATTGAATACATATATCACTCTATCGAAGAAAGGAATCATTAGAACCAACAGGAGATACCCCCCATAATGCTGAGCAGGGAGAGGCATGACAGGTACACTGAATTAGACTGCCAAAAAACATTGCATGATGAAGAACGTACAAACGTATATAATGGATGGTGTCATGGAAGGAACACTCACTTGACACACATAATGAGGCTAATGTTATGGAAGGAAGAATCACTTGACAAAGGTAGATGGAAAACAAGGCAAACATCAAACCCCCCATGACACTTTATAATATAGTGCAAGAACAATGAGGCATAAAATGTGGAGGATCCCAAACATGAATCAGATAGCACTTTATCTCATTGTGTTTGCAAGAAATGCTTACAAAAAAGATGTATATAATATCCAAGAATGATAGAAAGCTATAGAAACATGAATAACAGCTAAAAATAAGTCATCCCATGCACAAAAAATGATCCCAGGACCTAAACATATAAAATATCCACCAGAGTGCTAAAAATAAAAAAAATAAAAAAAATATACTTGGAGCAGATTCTGGTAATGAGACCCATACAAGAAGAAAGAGAACAAAATCACCTTTCCGACACCATATGGAAGTCAAAAAATGAAGTCCGAAGAAGAAAGATAGAGAAACTAGAGTGTAAAATGGAACCCTAAATTTGACTTTCAAAAACCCTGCAAGATGTCAAAATATGAAAACCAAACTAGGATAATGAGGTCCGGCTCAGAACCATCTTTTCGACGATATCTCATTTGCCAAAAAATGATACTGTATGCTCAAGATATAAGCAAAAAACCACAAGGTGCTCATTATGAAAAAGGGCAAGCTGTATGATGGGTTGGCGGTCATCAAATTTACCCTAGATCTCAGACCTGCGACTGCTCACATCAACGGCATGGAAACCGAGGCATATTTTTTCCCCTTTTTTTTTTTTTTTTTTGCATGCAAACAAACCATACAAAAAATTAGAAAAAAAAAAACAATTTCTCTGTCCTCCATGCAAGATGAGCACAAATTTTGAGGTAGTGTAAAAATTGAGGTGGCACGAAAATCGAGCTAACATCAAAACTGAGGTAGATTTTTGCCTTGTAAAATGTGCCAAGGGATAAGCATGCAAAATAAGGCCCAAATTTCAACCTTGTCCAAATAGGACATCCCGTATAAAAAAATGGGGGTTTGGAGCATTCCAGGCGCAACCCAGATTTCATTTTTTGCCCAAAGTGATCCAAAAATAAACCCTCCAAAAATCCACACAAAAAAATGCAAAAAAAACTTGAAACCCTCGGAGCTCCTAAAACTTCAAAAACTCAAGAATGGGAAGAAACAACAAGGCTCTGATACCATGTTGGAATTCAAAGAATTCATAAGCCAAGATCATCTACATGCAAAATAACTTGTTACAAAAGCAAAGGTTGGAAATAAAAAATTTCTGAAAGACAAAATATTCATTCAGAGAGGGAATACAAAATAAAATGAGATCAAACCTTATGAAGGTGATTGAAACACTAAAAGGGAAAACATAAAGGGGAAAAATATAGGTTGCATAATAATAATTAATAAAAGAATTAATTATTATATGCCTAAAGTTTAGCTTAAGTAAAAGAGAGATAAAAAGTGACTTCATAATTTAATCAATATGATTTAATTAATAAGTGGGCTTCATGTTAGTTCTTTCTTGTTTCGGGTTTCTGGAACCCTGTAAAACTTGTTTTACTTAATAAAAAATAAGTGGAATCACTTTATTACTCTAACATTCCAACCTTTTCTCTAGTAGTTAAGATCACCATTATACTTTAACAACATATTGTAAGAAGATTTTACCCAAAGTCCCTTTTCTAATTCATCATCGAAACAATTTTTTCTTCCTTAGGAAAGAGGGAGTTTATTCTCACTCATAAAATTATGGATCTCAACAAATATAGGGAGGAGATCAGGTATATAATCATAACCTTGTTCCAACTCTTTACATCTCCATAGGGTTGTGATATAATCAACAATGCAAACTCCAAAGGATTCCTTTTCCCTCTCCATAAGTGGTCTAAAGTTTGAATTTTCTATGAGAACTTTATCTCCACTCCACTAGTATTTCCAAAATATTATCAACCTATCATTGTCTATTTGTCATTTTAAACCTTCTCTAATTAAAGATCTGCATTTTAATACGTTGTTCCAAATTTTTGAACTTGCTGGAAATCCAATTATCTCAAGTGTATTATTAAATATTACCGGGTTGAGATATCTAGCCAAGGTCATCCTCCTTTTTTTATTCAACACCTATCTAGAGAAAGGTTTTTTATATATTTTTATCTCTAAGAGGCTCATGCCTAAATAAGAGCAGTCAGGAAGTTCTACATATAAGGGACCTAATGTGTTGTGCAGAATGACCTCCAAGATTTTAGTAGATTACCCTCCATTCCTTGAACTGAGAAAAGGGAGAATGAATAAAAAAGGTAATATCTATGACATGAGGTGATACACCGAGGTTTTATCAATATTTTGCAGGATCATAGTGAAACCTCAAAAAAATAGTGGGGCCTTTGGCTCTAGAAAACCTCCCCTAAAAAATAGACACGATGAAGATGTAGGGGTACAGGTGAGGACAAAGGGATGCCTATAGGTGTGAAACTATTAGAAATGAAAAAGACAATGTGGGTAGTTTCTTTGTCTAGAATAGAACCAGTCCGCCAAAGCATCAATATGAGAATTGACCCTTGATTAACCCACCGCTCAGGTATATAAACTATTAGTGGTACAATCCAACCTTCATGGGAAGGAAGAATGGAGGATCAGAGAATATTCATGATCTATTGTTGGCGTATTACATTAATTTAAGTTAGTTTTATAGTTTATTTATAAATTAAGTAGATTAGATAATGTGAAGTTACATTCTCGTAAGTAGTTATTGTTGGAAAGCGGTTCATTAAGGAGTGTTCTGGAATAGTTTAGGGTTGCAATTTATGGCAACACATCTATTATGGATTCTCAGTTGGTGTCATATATAGTTTTGGAGTTATAGCTTGTAGAATGACTAAGTCCAGAAAGTAGAATTACATAGTATAGCAGTATAGTTTGGTTTAGCAAAGATGTGATATGATGAATGAAGACATGTGTGCTTAGGAGAAGCTATTTTGGGATGTATATGACCTTCTGTTAAGGTCACTTTTGTTTTGGAGTTGATCATAGTAAGTTACAGTATGTTGAAGACATGCAAAGACAAAGTAACAGTGATACATGTAAGATAAACAGTTGCAATGATTGAGGGAGTATAATGTGAAGTCCAAATGTGCTATGTTGGATTCATATTGTGGATTACCTATGTTTTTATAGTATATGATTTCTGACTTGGTAATTACTTTTTGTATAAGTATTAATTCTAATTTATGATGTAATTGGAAGCCGACTGGATATGTAACAATGTATAAAGAAAGAGCTTTTTGAGAGGCGATGAGTGAGAAGAAATATGTGATAGATTGGTATGGATGTGAAGAGAGGGATAGATTCATTTTGATATTAGAATCAGTCAGATGGTAATGTGAACTACAACTGGAACTACCTAAGCATAGAAGTTGCTTGTATTGTTCATTCTTGATAAAGTATTGTAACTGAATCTCATTTCTAATTGTATGAGAAGTGTGCTTAGTATACCTTTAATAGGTTTTTGTATTCCTCTAACAAGGAAATGTACTAATTTAATAATCATCTCCTAACAGGGCTAGGTCTCCTAACAGAGACATTATAATTTTAGTGCATATTTGTGGGCACCATCCCCGCCGGGGTTGTCCCTTGGCCAAGGTTTTCTTGACAACAAATTTATGGTGTTGGGTAATACCACAATAGTGGGTTACACTTTTCGGGAGGAAGGAATTTGCCCTGAAAAGCACAGCCTACTAAAAAATTCATCATACTTTCGATCGGAACAATGAAACACTTTCGATCGGAAGTGAGTAACTTCTGATCGAAAGTACCTAAAATGGGTACTTTCGATTAGAAGTTACTTTCGATCGAAAGTACCTAGTTAATTTTGATTGAAAGTACCTAGTTACTTTTGATTGAAAGTAACTTGCTTACTTTCGATCGAAAGTAACTAGGTTTTTTTTGGTGGAATAAAAAACCCGCCGAAACAGTCATTTTCACTGTTTTGGCTGGGTTGAAAGTGACAGGAGAGAACAGTGGGCTTCTGTTTTATCGAATTTATTTATCAAGTGTTTCACATTTATAATTTTCATATTTTATTTTTTTATAATATATATTGTTTGTATATATGCATTATAATGTTTTTTTTATATATATTGTTTGTAAATTTGTATATATATGCATATATATATGTGTGTGTGTGTGTGTGTGTGTGTGTATGCATATATGTGTATATATATGCATATATAT
>MU226071.1:5333864-5343884 GCA_018584345.1 Thuja plicata | reverse complement strand
GGTTTGAAATTTAATTTAAAATATATATAGTTAAAAAAATTTATATATATCAATGGAATTGATATAAATAAATTATAAGGAAACAAAATTACTTTCAATTGTTCTCAAGAATCTTGAAATTAAATGAACTTTCAAGTGTACCTAGTGTAATATGTACGTCCAATGTCAGATAACTCAGAAGAATGTAAGGACACTGTCTCAGGATCAATGCCGTCATCCATAAGAAAATCTGAGAATCCAGTGTGAAATTGGGAGGTCATAGGTGTCTAATATATGGGAGCTTGTGTGTCTTGTTGAGGTGGTGTAAGATCATCCACACTCTGTCGTGGAGCTGTAGGATGTATTTGGACATCCTCCTATCTGGAGGTACCTGCCTCTACATCTTGTCATCCTCGACTGCTGTGCATGTGGAGGATTTCGAGGCCTGGTCTCCTCGAACAAATGCATAAATATCATGTGGAGGAACCCCATGTGTCATAGAAATGTGCTGGTAAGCTGCAAGGAGATCATTGACTAAACTCAAGCTCATCTCACGCAAACGATCCTCTGGTAGCCGTAATATCTCATATGGAGTGGGAAGATCATATTAGATGTATGGATCATAAAATGGACTAGAAGGATCAACGCCTGTGCTTGTCCAGGATCTGAGCATGTACCTACCCACATGATCAGATGACAACTCATCACCCTGAATCACAATGGTGGCAATGCTAGAAAACATGTCTACCTGTAAATCCTCAATAGCAACCTATCCTGCTCCAATGAAGGTCTCCAAACCTTTTGGAAGAACCAAAAGGTTTTGACCCACCAATGCCCTCTTACTAGGGCGCTGTGGTGCATCAGGTCGTCTACACTTATCCTAGTATCTCCCTTGACCCTGACCAGCATGTGGAGGTAAATCTGCGTAATCAACATCATGCCCTAAATGGAACTCTGCAAACAATTGTTTGAAGAAATATAAGGGCACCTCATCCTTTTGGGGCCACATATGATGTGTTGCCAACCATTTGGGATATATAAAAGGAGCTACTATCTGATCTATACATTTTGTCACCCTATATGCTCTAACCACTTTCTTATCTATGTAATGGGTCCCAAACATGTTCTTAACCTGAGTAATAGTAACATCCCCATCAACTGTCCTCCAACTGATAGTACCTGTAACAGTGCTGGATAGGCTATGGTAAAAAGAATCAATAGATGAATCATAATATGGATTGTATGATTCATCCTTCTGAATCATACTCATCAGCTCTGTACGAATGGAAATCAATTTCTCCTTATTAGGGAGGGTAGCACTATTCTGCAACGTCCTCTCTAGCGCAGCTAGAGCGGCGTACATCCTTGTGATAGTCTCATGTCTGTGACTATCATGACTCTGTGGGGTATCATGATGGCCTGATGATGCTCGTGAGGCCTAACTACCTCTCATGCTAGGGTCTGAACTAGTAGAAGCCATGTGATGTATAGAAATGTAATATCTAGATAGATAAAAAATGCACTCACTGCAAGTGGGCACATACATACATACATACATTCAGTACAAGAAATCAATTTCAATATACATGTGTGTTGAAAAAGTACATGTTTTTAAATTAAAAAATTAAAAAATATCTAGATCTACATTTACATATTTAAATTTTAAAAACAAATTAAATTAACATCTTCAACATGAAACATTTTTTTAAACAAAAGTTCAAAAATTTTAAACATTGAAAATTGCACACATGTACATGTAAATTAACACAGTAAATTAATATCTGGAAATTTATGTAACCTAGTATGTAAAACTTCTAGGGTTTTGAGCTATGTGTACTAATATTGAAAATTGAGTACGTAATGAAAATGTAGATAGAATGATCAAGTTATGACAAAGATTTTTGACATGTTCTCAAGTAATAAATATATATATCTTAAATTAATTCCCTACATAATCCCAAATGGTACATGTATAGTTATGTTTTTAGTTTACATTATATGGTTAAATTATATGATTTTATCTGATTTAAAGTTTACACATATATATTTGTTTCAGATTTGGGTTTGCGTTTATGTTTCAGAATTTTGGATTTGGGTTTGCGTTTATGTTTTAGAATTTGAGTTTGCGTTTGTGTTTAAGTTTGGAATTGCATTGAAATGTTTTGAAATAACATCAATATATTATATTTTTAGTTTATGTTATGGTTAAATTATATGATTTTACTAGATTTAAAGTTTACACGTATAAATGTTTCAGAATTTTAGATTTGGGTTTGCGTTTATGTTTCAGAATTTTGAATTTGGGTTTGCATTTATGTTTCAGAATTTGAGCTTGCGTTTGCGTTTATGTTTCAGAATTTGAGTTTGCATTTGCGTTTATGTTTAGATTTATATTCAACCTAAAAAAATTCATTTCTAGAAAATGAAGAAAAAAAAAATTATATTATAATGCTACATAAAAAAAAATCATTTTACACATATGCATAAATACAGTAAAACATTTAAACAAACAAAAAAAAAGAAAAAAAAAAAGGGGACCTACCTAATACTCGGCCGAGTAGTCACCTTCACCCCACACGCTGAAATCTAGCCCCTCAAAGTGCAAATGAGGGGCTAGCGGGATATTTTTGGCTTTTCAAAATTATGGGTATACTCGGCCGAGTATAACTCGGCCGAGTACCTCTCGGCTGAGAGTCCGAAGCCACGTAGGCGCCACTCAACACCGCGTGGCACCCATGATGCCTTGGCCATGTTAGACTCAGCTGAGTTTTACAAGGCCGAGACTAACGTGAATTTGTGCCCCGAAATGTCCCCAAGGGTGACAGATTATTGTGCATTTACCCAAGACACCTATGTATATCCCAGACATACTCCTAGGTTTTGTCCATAAAATTCTAAATTGATGGTGTACACCAAACCTTTTTCTGTCTTCCTTTCAACACTATCTATGAGTCACCAATTCAAACCTTGAATCATGCCCAAATATTTATGATATCCTCTAAAACGTGGAGTGAACTAATTAATGACCTTCAACAATATTGTTTTTGGGTAACCTCATATCTATAATATATGATTCTCATTGGACCTCTGAATATCCTATTATATTGGCTAACTTGCAATAGTTAAGCTAGCAACAAACAAATATATCTTTTGATCAATTCATCTAATTCCTTTGATATGTTGACATCCATGACTACGCATCCAACATGCCAATATGCCAAAAAAATCCCCATTTGGCATTTATGATAACATGTGATGTGAAAAATAATGAATACAATAAGAAACCAACAATCTAACTCCTAGAAAGGTAATTTACAATTTTACCGACAATATCCAAAATTATCTTTTAGAGTCTCTCTAACTCATCTTCTTCAATAATGTTCTCCCCCTGGACGCAAGCTTCCCTTTGTTCCAATGTAATTACATGCTCTTCTCTCCATCAAAAATCACTTGCTTAGATATGCATTCTTCCTCTTAACTAAATCTCTTCATGTACTTATTTCTTATACTTGGTTTTTACATGATCTTATTTTCCTTTTCATCTAACATGATTTCTTCACATCTGATCTCTCTCATCTTCTCTTTTCTTTTCACTTTCTCTTGACACCTGATTGTTTTTCATATATTCTTTTCCCCCCCTTCAAAATCAATGGAAAAGGTGTATCATATTCTCTTATATAACTTTTTTGTCAAATCAATATCTACTACCTTTTCCTTATCTCCTTTTGTTACCATGTCAAGCTCATCTTTTATTCTTCCACACACATCCCCAATCTGCTAAACACACCTAACTGCTGATCAAACATCTTAACTTACTATTTTTTTAGTTTCTTGTAGCTCTCTAAAAATACTTACTTTCAGATCTTAACCAATTAATTTTCCTTGCTTAGTACTCTCCCTACGTAGAGTCATTCTTACATCAATCCAGATAGAATAAAATTTTGATGAAGTCCTCTGGATTGATACATTCTTCAACCATCTTAGTTTTGTTTAGGAAGAGAAAATCATCTTGACTTTCCTTTGATATTTACAGAAATATATCCATTTTCTGTAGTAGCCATGTTCTTCTTTCTTCTTTTCATCTTCTTGTGCTTCTCATCCTTGTCTCTTTTATCATTTTATTTTCCTTTCACATTTCTCTACTAATGTTTGTCTCTGATATCTTCTTCTTTCTTCTTACTCTAACCATTCTTCTTCATTTTCTTGTTTTCTCCTTTAGTGTCACCTTTGTTCAGTTTCTTGCCTCTGCAATTTTTAGTAGTAAGTATAGGTATATTCCTTTTAATTTGTACTACAATCTTCTATCCATTCTTTTGTTTCTTCTTTGCAATACATTGCCTAGGACTATGACCAAGTTTCTTTCATGAAAGAACAAGTGAATTTTTTTTGTTAATAGTATCAATCTTTTTCCTCATACGACCACATATATACTTGGATTATGATCATGAATTTTTCAATTAAAACATAGATATATTTTTATGCAATCCACTTGTTTGTGTTCAAACTCATTGCAAGAAAGACACTTACCTCTGAACTTGTTAGGCGTATTCTCTTCTTCTTTGTCTTCTTCTTCTTTTCTGATTTAGAATTTTCTTGGTTGGATTTAAAGAATTCTCTTTTTTCTATTCCAATACCACTATTTTCTATTGGCCTTCTCTGAATTAGTAGTGCTTCAAGCTTAGCTGAACTAATCTTGACCCTTTTCTTATACTCATTTGCAATTCTAATATCTCCTTTTATGACTAACCCATTGATCATCCCTACAAGGTTTGCATACTTTTTTGGTCTCAATCTTAGAAATCGAGCTAATACAATCTTCTACAATTATCCTTTTGTTCGGCTAATGCTCTGTATTGGAATTTCGTTCAACTGATCCAAGAATTCCACTATTCACAAATTTTGGTTCACAAAGCCTTTCTTAATTGTAAACCTTATCATGACTTAAAGATTCTTCTTCCTTGATTTATTTATCCTTGTAATATTTTCCTTCTTTAATTATTTATCTCACGAACATGTTCTTAATTTGATTCTCAATAAGAGTTTGCATTTCATGATGTATTGCAAAACTTTGTTCATCTAAGATATTTTTGCACAAGCCAAACTAACTTTCACTAAGATAAACAGATAAATAACTTCCATTAGAGTGATTGAAATTATCATACCTTGATGATCTTTCCTTCACTTACGACTCTTCTGATGCTCCTTCTGCTTTGTGTGTATCATCCTCATCATCAGTCTTCACCAAGGCACTTGTCATATTATTCCAATCTTGTTGTAGCAGTCCTTGACTGATGCTAACATCTTGTCCATCCTTGCATGATTTGGTCTTCCCTTCTTCAATATTTGTGATTAGATAGCTTAATCCTTCATTGTTAAGATGGAATCCATTCTTCTTTTTCTTGGATCTTGACTTAACTTCTACTCCATATTTATTGACAATTATAAATTTTTTTTTATCCTAGAATTATAATTCATATCTTTTGTCCATTTTTTATCCAACACTTAGAAGATTGTTTTTTAATCCTTTCACATATAGGACATCATAAGTTGAATTATTACCATCTAATGAAAGGGTGCCTTTACCTTTGATCTTTCATCCAATGTTGTCACCTCATCTAATAATTACTCTATCATATTTTTCATATTTCACAAACTTTCTTATGTCATCAGTCATATGATGTGAACATCCACTATTTATAAACAAATAATTCTTCCTATCCAGTTGTGTGACTAAAAATTTCTCTTCTTCAATAGCATAATTTATAGAGTTCTCAAGGGTAATCTCTTCAATATTTATAATAATTATTAGAAAAAGTATCCCTAGTCTTGGTCTTCTCAATAACACAATTATTATGTACACCAGTCATAATATCTTTAGCAAAATTTTTAACAAAAGTATTAATCATATAACTTTCACCTTTAGAGTTTTGTCCCCTCTTGATAGTAATACTTTCATACTTCTCATATTCCACAAACTTGTTCATATCACTAGTCATGTGATGTGAGAAACTTCTATAATCCATTTATCTTTCTTGGCATTCTAAGTAGTTAGGGATTTTTCTTCATCTTGAGTAATTGAGATTCCATCCTTAATCATAGTACTAAGACCAACATTAAACATGAGATCTTCAACAATATCTGTATTAGGAATATTTTTCATAAGATTTACATACTTAGGTTCATCCTCTTAAATTTCAACAAACACAAGTCCATCATCACTCTTAACATTATAAGATTCACCATCAGTGACTCCCTCATCATCAGCAACATAATAAGACTTATTCTCATCTTTAAAATTACCAATATTATACTTACAAAATCTCTCTAGATATCAAGAGGCATAGTGTCCTATCTTCTTGCAACAAAAAACATTTGAAAGGCATTTTTCCTTTATACTTACCGTGCATCCTTTTTATAGTCTCCTTGCAACTAGTCCTTCCAATTCTTGAAGTTATTTCTCCTCTTCTTCAATTTTCCTCATCTCCTTTTCACATCTTGATACTCTTCTTGTAGATCCTTCACCTAGATCTGATCTACGCATGCCTCTTCATGATATTGTAGTCTTGAAATATAATTCAAATTTGGGTAAATAATCACCAAAATCACTCTTTTCAAAAGTAGATAACTTACCAACCAATGTATCTCTTCTCACAATAGAAACAATTATGATTTCTTCAATAGAAGAAATTTTTTTCTTGTAAGTAGGAGGAAAAGATCCCCAAACATTAGAAATGATATCTCGTTCATCCTGTACACCACCAACACATCTAATGGTTTAGACTAATTCATTTATCTTCAACATGTAAGAGTTGATGTTCTCATCCCCGTACATTCTAATAGATTCATACCTTCCTTTCAGGCTTTGTAACTTGGCTTTCTTGACACATGCATCTCCTTCATGAAGAGTTTATAGCTTTTTCCATATCCCATGTGCAGACTCCAATTCAATGACATTTATACACTTTGTATCTGATAGGGCACCTAGATATTCTTCTTTTTCTTTTATGTTATACTCAATTTTCTTCTTTTAATCTAGTGTAGCCATAGATAGATCTACACGAAGAGTGTAGGAGTTCTTTGTGATGGTCCAGTAATCTTCTCCAATGCATATTAGATTATTGATCATTCCAACTCTCCACATGGCATAGTTTGTGCCTTCAAAAATTAGACAGTCCTTCTCAAGGAAGCTGCCATATCAGATCTCCCTCATGTCATTAGGCTTCCTTCAAGGGGTCAGGATCTGATACCAATTGTTTACAATATGGAAGTGAGTAGCTAAGAGGGGGGTGAATTAGTTCCCAAAACTTCAAACTTAAAGCTCTTAGTCCTTAAAAACCTTAAACTTAAACACCCTAAAATATGATCTGATTACTTGAAAAAAATGCATGCACCCACAAATCAAAATCACATCCACACAATTTGACACAAGTTTTTTTTATCATGGAAAACCTGTTAGGGGGTAAACCAAGGTGGGTTTGATTTCCTAAAATAAGTAAATAACTGGTTAGAAGTATAAACCTATTATAATATATTGGGAATGCACATGCATTCAGGGTCACTGCCTAAAACCCACCACTGAAATCAAAAGCCTTGGGATACAACCCTAAGGAAACCTCACTGCCTTACAATTAAATCACTACAATAATCAAATATTTTGTGAAATGTGAAATTAAATCTACTTCATGTCTGATATAGCTTCAATGAAGCACAATGCAAAAAAAAATTCATTCACTTATTGAAACACTTTAGATTCGCACTAAATTAGGCTCTTCCTCTACTAGAAACCTCTATCATTTGCATCCATAAATGACACCTTGATTTTTCCCTAATTCTTTGTCTTATATCAAGACCTATATCAACCACCTCGAGATCATAAATCTCCAATATTTCACAAATTAGCACTTGTGCAACATGATTTACCAACTAAGTAGACCATGAGCAAAAATAATAATAAAAGTATTATTGACCAAAAATTCCACTAATAAAATCATTCTAATCTATGTGTATTTCTAAAAAATCAAGAACATACTTCAAGAACCTCCTACAATATCATGATAAATAATCAAACACACAAATGCGCCACAACCATTGGATTTTCTAGCCATTTTTTACCGAACCTGAACAAAACTATCAACAAATCACTGAGATAATAAAAATATACCATGCACACCTCTGAAGTAAAATGCCTCTGAGTTGAAGACACTTGAGTATGTCCCAAACATGCTCATATGTTCGCTCCATAATATTCAAACTTGATTGTGCATACCAAACCTCTTTTTGTCTTATTGTCAAATCTTTCTGTTAGTCACCAATTCTAACCTTGAATCATGCCAAAATATTGATGGACAAGAGAAGTTAAGTTGCAGACATATGAACTGGGTGGAGCAGTTACAAGCTTCCACTTTTACCATCAAGCACAAAAAGGGACAAGCAAATAAAATAGTAAATGCTCTTAGAAGGATAGTTAATTTGATCTAAAAAATATAGGTACAAAGCATAGGGATTGATTCCCTAAAGGCATTGTATATAGATGATCCAGGTTGACAAATCTATGCGGTTTTCACCACACTTTTTGATACTTATCATACTTTGTATTCTAATTATTTAATTCAGACTAATCTTCTATTTAAAGGAGGAAATATATGCATTGCAAAATGTTCAATAAGGAGTAATTTTATTAAAGAAAAACACTGTGGTACATTAAGTGGTCATTTTGGAATATATAAGACACTTGAATTGGTTAGGAGGCACTACTACTAGTCCAAAATGTAGACTGACATAATGGTGCAGGAGCACCCTTGAGATGCCAGCAAGTTTGGTGGTCTCTTTTCATTTTGGGTGTGCTAGTGTGTGTAAGAACCTCTTGTAGGGCATTGTAAATACATAAGGTGTTGACCATGTTGAACCCTTGGTATTTGATCTTTGATTGTTGTCATTGATGTCAATAATTCATGTATATGATCTCTTAATGTCTAATGGACATATGGCATGGTTAAAATCATGAAATTATCTTATTTAATGTCTTTCAACATTGTTCTAAACAAATTTGAGAGATGCATTTAAGTGTTACACAATTAACACTTCATGTTCGTATTAATTAAGAAGAGGTTATTAAAAAAATAGGTTTAGTCTATGTGAAAGTTGATAGGATTTTTGATCAGTTAGATACCAACTATTGTACCTTTTCGGAAAGGTCTCTGTGTCCTCTCAAGTGGGTCTAAGTTAGTTTTGTTTACAAAATATGTGTGTATAGAGAAAAACAATGTCGACCACAATCAGTCAAAATCAGTTATGACAGTTTGAGCAGTTTTGGTCTAATGGAAGTTTGGGGTATGTAACTGCCTCAAAAATGTTGACTTCTTTCATTTATAAGTAGAGGATACATTCCTCTAAAACATGGTATAGGTGGGTTTGACAGAAGTTGCAGGAGTCGTGAGAAATTGGCTGTAGACCAGAAGGTTTTATTGTAGATCAACAAGACATCAAAGGATAGGAGATGATCCTTTGATTTTGTATCTCATTTATTCAATTTGGAAGTTGGTGCTTCTTATATTTTTGAATTTGGTGCTTCAGGTGTAAGGGATTGGTGTTCCTTGAAATTGGTGTTTCTAAAACAGGGTGTTGGTGCTTCCCAGAGTTGTAGCTCTAAAAGATTTGCCCAAGAGGCCAATAAAATTTCAGATTCAAAGTGGTTTTTTACCCTAAGGGGTTTTCCACTATAAATATTGTGTAATGTGTTATTCTTGCATTTCTTGTTCTTATTTCATAACTTCATATTATATTTGTAAAAGTGAAAAGATTGAAAAGTTAAAAAGAACAAGTTTCAAGTAACCACTGATTCACCCCCCCTCTCAGTGGTGTTTGTATTCCAACAAGTGGTATCAGAGCAAGATTCCCTACATAAGGTTTAAAAACTTTGGGTAGATTTTGGGGTAGTGGAATACTTATCTATAATGGCTCAAGATAGTTCTTCAAAGGTTCCTATTTTTGATGGATCAGATTATGCTTTTTGGGAAGTAATGATGCAAACATACTTGTTAT
>MU226071.1:5293205-5319309 GCA_018584345.1 Thuja plicata | reverse complement strand
TTCACTTTCACTATCACTATCTTTTCTCATAGTATTTTTATGACTTGATTTACTTATTCTCATAGAAGTTTTGAATGCAGACTCTATATTTGGTAAGACACTATTATCAAAGTTATTCATCTCAAATAAAATTAGTCTTCCAATCAAACATTCTAGAGTAACATTGCTATTTGCTACTACTCTGATTTCTTGAATGATAGATAGTCTAATAGCATAAGTAGTCAGTAAGGTTCTTAGAATTTTACTTACCAATGTATCATCTTCTAGTACACCTCCAACTCCTCTGATAGCATTGACTACCACTTTGATTCTTGTGTTGTATTGAGTGATGTTTTCACCTTCTTTCATTTTGAGATCATCAGAATTTCCTCTAAGGCTTTCTACCTTGGCTATCAAAACATTATTGTCACCACAATGTACAAGATTGAATTTGTCCCACATCTGCTTTGCAGTTTTGTAGGTTTTGACATCTTCAAATTCAGCATCGGAGAGTGAGGAAGAAAGTTATATCATCATGTTGTTGTGCTCATGCTTCTCTCTCATTTTTTCAACTATTGGTACTCCTATGGTAAACACATATTCAGTATCTAAGTATAGAGTAACATCATTACCAATACCTGATAAGTGGATTCTTATTCTTCTCTGCCATGAAGCAAAATTATCTTTGCTTGACTTGGGCACATCTCATCTATTCATCTTGTGATCTTTAGCTTAGGTCTTGAAACCTTCCTTCTAAGCACACAAGATCTGATACCAGTTGTTAGAATAACTGAGAGGGGGGTGAATCAGTGGCCTCAAAAATTAATCCTTAAATCAATCCTTTAAATTTATAACCATAAATTATGTCTCAAGTTATATTTTTTCCTACAAGATGAATGCCTTGAAATACTTTCATCAATTTACTACTTGTCAAATTTCTTTGTTAAACCTTCTTCTGTATGTTTACCGATAAGAAGTCCTCTATTTACTAAGACATAGTAAATATAGAAGATTATACTGATCAATCCAGAATTAACTATGTAGGATACAAAATAGTAAAGAAATGAATCATACACACATAACAAATGGATTTTTAACATGGAAACCCTATTAAAAGAAAAACCACTGGGACCAATACCCCAAATTTTCACTCTTCTGAAGTGAGCCCTGTTAAGAGCCAACCCTATTAAAGGTTACAATCACACTGTTAGGTGTGACCTTGTTAGAGGATTTTGAAATAGTTTTTCTACTAATATCTGGCATCTAATGTTACCATCCTTGATCAAACACTCACTTGACCTATCAATAGGTATCGGGCATATCCAATGCTACTTTTGTGATAAAACTTTTTGATACTCGATATATCTCAATTGAAAAGGACTTTTAAGTCCTGCTTGGTTAAGAGGTGTATATGCTTCAATGGTTAAAATGAAACACTAATGATCTATTCATACATACAACTCAATTGAATATTTTCAGATCTATTGTAGGTCCATTACTTCACTGATCACTATAATCAAATATATATCTTTTCTACACTTTTGTTCTGCTCTATGATGCTTGTCTCACTGTTTGCCGGTGTCTACAGAATCTAGCTCTTCCTTTAGCTTGTTGATCAGTACTAAATGAAGACTTTCATCTCCTTCATATTTTCTTTAGCATCTTTCCTCTTCACTTTTTCTTCTCACCTAATTCCCCCATTCGTAATGAATTTGGTTTGTCTCTATATAGACATGATTTCCTCTTTTCTTAGATTTCTTGATTCTTGGTGTGTTCCACAATTCCTGCCAATAGATTTAAATCAAAATACTGATTTATCTCAAAGAGATCTTCTTTCCAACTCGACAAATCATCTTTAAATCAATTACTTATCTCTGGCTTTGTCTGGATGATTAAAAAAATGATAAGTATCCGTTGATTCTATTTTTAGCTTCTTGACAGTAAAGCATTTTTTCATTTTCTGAACTCTCTATTTTGTCGATCAAGACTTCAGTTAGTCATCAATGATAACTAACTATTTCATCGGTGTGACTTTAGTTGTCATTGGGATCTCTGTCCTTTTCTTTTCCATTGGGCAACACTAAAATTCTTTCCATCGGGTTACTCTGTGTTTTGCTCGTCGGGAAACACTGTATCTCTACTCATCGGTAATGTCGTGCATTTTCTTGTTGGGTAACACTGTGACTTTGTTCTTTTACTCTAACCATCAGTGTGCACTCCTTCAGTGTATAAAGTCACTTAGTGAATACTTGACTTGTATGCATTACTGATAGCATAGTCTTTGAAGCCTTTAGCAGTGTTTCCATGACCATACAGATTATATCAAGTTGACATCAATGAAAATACAATGCATTAATGGATTTAATGCCTTGGATGATCATCAACTTAACATCTTCAAACATTTAATCAGTTACATGTCTTCTGGTCCTATTGACTCAAGTATGGGTACTTCAAATTCCTATCCTTCTATTTCTTCTATGGCGCAGTCAACCATACCCTGTAATTCTCCAAGATCACCCATCGGGAAGAAATCATCAACATTGATGCCCAAGCCATAACTAGGGAGCAAGAGTATTCTCGATAAATTAAAGGGAATGTCAAGGTAGTAACTTTATTAATGGAAGCCAACGTATGCGCCTCCAAAATTTTCCTAGAGAATCATAACAAAATTACCATGTCCCCATAATGCTTGGGTAACAAGAAGAGCTCTCTGGAGAAGTCGAATACCTAGACATACATGTGCTAGGAAAAATAGATGAAGTAATGTCCCCCACACACCAACCATGTTCATGGCCTAAGGAGATAATATGTATCCCCGATTACTGGTGATCGCCTTGATCCCATCAAAGATCCAGTGAAAGATGAAGGCATCATTAACTCTACAAAAATGTGGGAAGCTCTGGTCTCACTAAATCTTGTGGAAGTGGTTCTATGGAGAGACCTAAATAGGTCCTTCCCCAAGATCACCAGCCATTGTCAACCCTCTGATACTCTAAGATTTTTGGGAAAGTGGATAGAGGACGTGGGAAGTCATGTAGAACTTCCACTCTAAATCGACCCTCCTCAGCTGGGTGTCTACATGTTTGGAAATGATATCAGTCTAGTTGAAGTGAGCATTGTTGGTGGTCATACCATATAAGAAATAATACATTCAGGGGGAGAATTCCCTAACATGTGGTTCCCCTAAGATCCTGCATAAGATGATAATTCCCGCATGGATGGGCTCCTTAAAGTCAGAGCGCAAAATCTATGTCCTCATCTTCTTGTAGTCCCAACATGAAATTTTCATCCAATGAGTGTTGAGGTGGCATCAGGTCATGTTCTCTGCACCCTCATACTGTTGGAGGGCCTTGGGCTTGGTGAGAGAAATATCTCTTGTAAATTGCAGGATATGCCACCCTGTGGCACTGGTGTCATGGTCATATGTGACGATGGGCACCGCAAATCTGAGGGGAGTAGGGGACACCACCTTAGAAACCATAATTCCTTGGTGATAAATCATAGCAAGGAGAAAAATTAGCTCCGACACTTGTATTGATCATGGAAAACCAGCTGCTTGAATGATGTTGGATGCCACTAAGTTAACTGAGATAGAGTCATTGGAGCGTCAAAGTTGATAGATCATCTGAATAAGGCCCTGTAATTCGACCCAAGTGCCGACATCTGTGTCAGTGATCTCTTTCAGTGTAGACTCAATCTGGGACCCATGGATTGTCCTGTTATTATTATATTTTTGGGTTAGCGGAAGCTTCCCCAAAGTCTTTTCTACCTTATTCTTCTTGCTTGTGTCTTCAGAGATGCTTGGGAGTTCTTGACTCTCAGGAGGTGAAGATCCTAAAGCCATTTCTTGCTTACTTTAACCTATACCTACAAACCAAGCAACCGCTAGTACATAAACATTGAGAAGTTTTAGATTCTGGATGTCATGAGAGCATCTTCGCCTTTTCACTTGAAATGGAGAATCGTTAAGGCATCCAAAATGAGATTATATGTCTAAAATACTATGAAATTTTAACATATAAAAAGCTTCTCGCTTACCGAGGATCCAAAATGATAACTCAAAAAGTAGGTTGCATAAAGTGGGAAAGGCCATATTAATTAACACACTTGACATTAGTGCAACAAGACATCGACTACAAGGAATAAGATATTTTTCTCAGTTTCCATACTTTAACATGCGCCTGCCCACTTGGCTGAGTAATGACAAAATCAGATAGTTGTTCTGGCACGAGTGGCATGAATACCATTTCGGATAGGTTTTAATTGTTCTTTTGTGGGAACTAAGTTTTCCATTAAGGTGAAAATGATAGAGGAGAGAGAAAATTTAATGGCCTGCTGACGAGCTGGCCCCTGCAGTCAACACACTTACCTCCTCATCATCCAGGGTGTCACTAACCAGGGTGGTGAGCCTGGTTATTGGGCAGATATGGTCTGAGACCTCATAAAGAATAAAAATGACAAATGGGTCCTTTAGGGACAAATTCCCTAAAACCTGGCTCGGAAATAACTTCAAAACATAGGGCTTACAAGAAAAGACAAGGCACACAACATGTTATCACTTTGTTGAACTTACAAACTAGGGAAGAAATCACAATGAGCTCCCAGAGCTTGCACACTATAACTTACAGGCTAGTAGCCTGAACTTCATAGAGCGCACCCTACTAACTCTATCACATGGGGCACTTACTAGCTATTTACAGCCTATATACAAAAATGTATATGACCCGACCAAAACTAGGCCAATTTATAGACTCCCCCAACAGGAACTGGACAATAATTACATGAATTTATAGCCCAAGAGGGTAGATGCCTTTCCATTCGAGCTGGACAGCTGCAAAGGGAAGAGGACACACCAGACTCAAAGAAAGTATCATTCCAAACAACAGACGCAACCTTGGAGCAGCAAGATAGACAAAAAAAAATGACCAAGAGAAAACAAGAAACAATAGGAAAAAGGAAAATGACCTAGCGACACAAGATAGTGACAAGCACACCAAGAAAGAAAGGACAAAACCGATGAAACTCGCAAAGTATACAGAAAATGATAGGAAACAGAAAAGAAACAAAGGAAGGAGCCCAAGTGGCCTACATGAATCTCAAAATATTGAATGGAATGACTTGCAACTTCTTGACTCTGTCACCTAAACACTCCACCAAGCTTGATGGAAACACTACTCCACCTTCTAGCCAAAATGCTTTGCTCTGAAAACAAATCGCTTCGCTCTCCAGAAAATCTCGCCAGAAGGTAACTTATTTGCGGTAAGTGTAAAAGTGACAAGGTAAAATACCTTAATTAATGCCTAGGAAAGTGCATTAATTACTGAAAGTAACTTCAAGAAACACGTCAGTGACTGGGACCCAGGCCCACCAATGCCCAACGGTTGTTTTTCTTCCAAAGAAAAGAAACGATCACCGGGCACAGAAAGTCTGGAACCACTTGCTTGGGAATGACACTCCAAGATATAGTTCTCAGAAGAAACAATGAATGCAAAAGGGAGACCAAGACCGGGCCAGACTAGGAGAACCCCAGAGTGGCAAGGAACTAGGCCAAAATCTAAAAGGAAAAGTAAAGGAAAACTAAAAGGAAAAAGGAAGAAATAAAAGAACCAAAAAACAAGAAAGAAAGGGGGGCTAGCATTTTACACAAAAAAAGGTATGGAAGGGTATGCAAGGCATAACACCTTTCAAAATATAATTTCATACATACAACAATACACCCCTTACATTTTATTTCTTCACATTACACATCTTTATATTTCACATTTTTATCCTTTACAATGACTACGGTAGACTGGTCTATCTTCCATAATGTCTTTCCCCTTTCTTTCATCTTGGGGGTATCTCTTTGTCTTCTAGCCTGATCAGACTTGGTTGTAGTTGGGAAATCATTTACCAACCTCTCTTCAAGATGTCTCTTTAACCGAGACCTAGTGCCTCTGTAACTCATATTGGAAAGTGTGTGACACAAAAAACTTTAATACTCAACATTGCTGCAGAGAAAACTTCAGAGTCACCACCCAACACTTAGCTGGGATCACAACACTTAACAAATATGAAATATTCAGATAGAGAACACATGATTAAAAAAATGAGAAAGGTAAGTCCTGAGTAACTCTATACTTCCAATGATCAACTTCGCTGGCCAGTTATAGCAATTTACTGCATTGTCCCAAGTAGAGTCGCCATCTTGTTGGTGTTTAAAATTGTTATGATATCTAAATCCACCAATATGCCTTAATACTGATTTTAAGAGTGGTTAGCTCCAATTATGAGAGCTTTGCAAGACAATTGGACCAACTATAGGGACAAGATTGCCCTTTTCACTTCTGGCTCTACAAAACCAAGGTAGGTACACCTATCCCGACTAAACTTAATTATTTACAACACCTTTAGCCTCTGGTTTTAAAAAATATATGGATGGTAAGTAAGTACTAAGGGCCAACCTAGCATTCATTGACTCTCCACTACCATGGGTGGAATAAGAAGAACAACTATAACTGAAAAGTAAATAATTTGGTAATGAGTTTGATATAAATTTTTACGGATAGAACATAGCCAAACCATTCAGATATGTACCTCAATAGAAATAATAATTATGGATAAGTGCCTTATCCATTGGGCTAAATCCTAAATACAATACTAAAACTGAAACACCTTATAGGCAAAGATTCAAAGCCATAAACATAAGAATTCTCAAAACACACACGACAAGATCCTCAAATAGATATCCAATCTAAATTAATGGAATGTCCAAAGGAATTAGTTTGACCTAAAATCAAATACCTAAGGAACACACATATGCATAAGCAAGACTTATGCAGTAAGTCAAAAAAATTACAACTCAATGAATAACACAAAGGAGAGACTTAATTCTGAGAAAACATATATTAAGTATGATGAAACTAATTCTTGATTTGGTATGACAAGAAGATATACAATATGATAATATGCAAAAGATGCAAAATAAACTTTCAATTCTATCTTGTCATAATCTGAGATTACATTTTCTATGTCCTAGACTAGAAACAAAATATAAGCCTAATACTCTCCAATATTTCTCCCAATTCTCTAGCCCCTCTAAATGGTCCTGAAAATTCCTTTATATCAATAGTAATGTAGCAAGCATCCAAACATTTAGGGTTAGAGTTACAACCATTCAATGCAAGCATTCCATTGTGAAAAGAAGTTGAGACCCTAAAAAACTTTCCCTTTGCCCTATGAAAATCAAAGTCATCCTTTGGATGTGAACATAGTACATCTGATGTTGATAGGAAATAAAATTCATGACACCAAGAAATACCGTCATTGATGAAGAAAAGACCAGGTGGTGCCAAGAAGAAATAATCTGGTCAGAAACCCTAATTGTAGCACTTCAAACATAAATACACCCAGCACTATCAGATCTCCATCCAAACATGGGTCAACAAGTGTGAAAATTGACCCAAAATATCATATTTAAATATTAATGGCACGCTGAGATAAAACACTTGTCGTCTGACATCAATACCCTATGGAAAAAGATTAAAAAATTTGAAATTTGGTTGAAATGGTCACAGGTGGCATCAAAAAAGACATAAAAAACCGATATTAAGACCTTTCTCAACTTTAAAACATGACCATCGATGAACCTTTAGTAACTTGGGCATCAAATAAAAGAAAAGTTAACTCTGCCTGGTCAAACTACACTGACGTCCATGTGGCAACATCCCATTGGGCCCTCAAAAATACTTGTCTACCTTTTCCCGCGTAGGCACTACATTCTCACCTTGTCACTTATCTGGACATGCAACACACAATTCACTACCAGGTGATTCTTATCTTCCTCGCATCTTTCCTTCATGTAGTAGTGAAATACTGTCGGATCTTGATCCATCTGATAGATTTCAGCAGACCTATTCTGCCATCTTTTCCACGTGGAGCCACCTTATTTGCTGGAACTTCTACCATGTATCCATCTAACCTAGCCTGCCACATGTTACACCCCCGCTATAACATGATCTAATAAGACGTGTGCTGACTCAAACTATGTCTTCACGCCTTGCTACCATATGGCGATCCTCGACCATGTTACCTAAGCATCCTCTGATTCGGGCCTACCAAAACATCCTTTCTCTTTGTCCAACTGACCACCAATGTCACTGTCCATCGGCTCAACCATGTTCCAAAATCCATGTACCTTTTAAGCACTTAACTCTTTAGTGCTCGGATATATCAAAGTTTTTCAACGCATTGCTAATGTGGGATAAAAGACTTAGAGAACCTTGAACAAAAATGAACCAGCAAAGGCACTAGGACCAAATTGACTGTTCTGAATCCATAGAGGTGACAAAGAGGGAACAAAATATGACCACAACAAACCTCTGCAACCATCTTAGCCAAAAAATAGGGAGGACCCAGTCGAACACTAGAGAGCAACCTCGAGCAGCAAAACTGAGTGATAATACTGAGAGGCAACACCGAGCGATACTAATAACATCACTGAGAAACATAGTGTAAATTGAGTGTTAGTATTGCCTGAAAACCAGTGTAAACCGAGCACCTCATCTTAATGCCTTTTCACCATCCTTGATTTCTAGTGCCTTGGAAGCCCAAATTTCTTAACAATCCTAACAGTTTTTTTAGATCTTCCCAAACTTTTTTGGGTGTTTTCATGTTCTCAAAATGAAATATTAATTTCAGAGATAATTTTAAAGATAGAAAGATAAATGATTTATCTTTAGTTGCATTACGCTATTTTTATGTTCCTGTTATTTTAGATTAGAGAAAAATTGGGTTTTAAAGGGCCCCCGCAACCCTTTACAACAGAACTAAAGATAAAGCATTAAAACCCTAAAATAGACCAGACCACAAAAAAAAAAGATGTCCAGCAAAAAACCCACCATCAACCCTAAACAAAGCTAGCCCAAAAACTAGCACAACCCCCAAAAGCAACCATCCCCCCCCAAAAAAAACCAAAATCCACCTAACATATCCTCGATAATTTTCCCTACCTCTTCCCCAAAATCAAACATTTTCTTCACTGTCTCTCAAAGAACTGAGACATCATTGGAAACAAAATTTTCCTTCTTAAGGCTTGTCATAGTGCACTTTTCCAAACTGGGAGGTGTGGCATCACTATCATCATAATCCTTATCCAAATCACAATGTCTTTTGAGGGGTCAATCCCTTCGAGATGGCTGACAAGGGCGCCCATGTTTTTGGCCAAAGTTACCATGCCCTCATGGTAAACCAGGAGGGTTTTACTTATCATTTCAGTGCCTTTTTTCACCTTCTTCTCTATCTCAGAGAACTTTTTCTCTATGTTGTCTAGTCTTCCCTTCCTCTTGTTATGCTTATCATCAAAAATTTTAATCTTTTCTTTCAGATCTTGGTTCGTGATGGGAAAATATTTAATTTTTTTGAAGACCCATCCATCATTTGTCAGAGCATTTTTTGAAATAGAAATAAACAGCTAGATTTTAGAATCAGCAAAAGTATGAGGGTTCTCTGAATTCAATTTCACCAAGGCAAGGGAGCCTTTCCATGATGGTTGTTTGTCGTGCTTTGTAGATTCCTCGTAGTTAACCAGATTTACAGTGTGAAACCCATCACCAAAATTTCCAGAAATAGTAGGGGAGGGATATTCCTTAGCCCCATTTGGCTTTGGATTCTTCTCTATCTAATCCTCATTCTATTTAAAGAAATTCTATGAAACATGCTCGGTAGTCAATGCCCTATTCTAACCATCCTCTAGCTCATCACCACCAAGATTCACTTGGATATCTATTTCCAACTTAACACCCTCATTTATCTCCATTTTTTGTCGTTCATCATCACCACTCTCATCCTTCTCATCATCATACCCCTCACCCTTCTCCTTCTCTGAGGTGTCATCCTTTTCTTCTTCATCCATTTTCCCAGCTTCATCTCCACTTTTTTCTTCCTCCTCAATAGTATCCATGCCCGTATCCTCATCCCTCTCAAATTCCTTACCAATTTTCACATTCTTAACTAGCATTTGGTCAGGATCAACCAAAATTGTCCCCTTCACCACTAGGAAACTTATATTTCCCCCTCACCTGATAAAAGAGAATTTTTTTATTTTCATTCATTGCTAAATTTTACAATTCTCATAGATAAGTAAAATGACACCATTGTGAAGAACCGGGGAACCCACCTTGTTCATATGTTTGTTGAGGATATCCGTCAATGAGAAGCAAAGGTAGAAAGGCAACAAAACCCTCTTTTTGTGCCTAAAATGTTTCAAGGAACAAAGTGGTTGGTGTGAGCTCTCATAAACCTCTCATCAACTGTAACATACTCCATGATGACAGTAAGAACATGCTTCCACAACTATTTCACTTTTTCTATATCATAGTACCCTGATACTGGCTTTCCCATTAGCTCATGTTCTTTATCATCCCTAGGGAAGGTTTTAACAGTCCCATCAAAAATATTTCTATCATGATAGAAGATTAACCTATTCTGCAGCATGCTAGTAAGATTAGTGATGAGCTCGACCATGAGCTTAAACCTACTCCCATACAAGAAAAAATGGCCCTTCGCCCAAAGCTCAATTTTTTTTTGAACAACCATATTTTCTCTGATGTTATCATACCCTTTTAGACGCTCCATTAAAGGCGTAATTTTTCCTTTTGAAAATTTCTTCCAGACTTTTAGTTCCTCAACCCATTTACTATAATCGTAAGGTTCCTACCTACAAAGATCTCCTCCCATCCTCTTAGAACTATCAATCACAGTGAATAAATAAGAAGAATAGATTTAAATTAACAAAAAATGCCAATTAATCACAATGCAGAACACCCACAAAGTGTGAGAGCTAACATTATATAAATGCATGCTACCTCTACAAAAGAACGTGCCCATGCCATAATTAGGGTAAAAGTGATAATTTATAATCTTAGTCATTATTGAGGATGTTGCCAAATTTTTTTGTAGTACTTTCATATTGCATGATAATAGATATATCTTAGGGCAATAAGATTTCCCCTTCCCAACTAATGATTTTCCTTTAATTAATCCCATAATTAGCAAGCATATCCACCGAAGCATCAATTTTGCGGTAAGCATGCTTATTGATCACACTTTTAAAGGACTTGATGATGTCATGAGCTTTTTAAAGCATAGAATTAACAGACCAAGATGATTTATTAGATCCATAAAGATAATTTATTATATTCATTGAATCCCTTTCCAACCATAAGTTATCACAATTCAAATCTTTGGCAATTGTAAGAGCTTTCCAAGCTCCCATATCTTATGCATAATGACTAGATTGAGCACGCAAAGGACCAAAAAAAAGAAAAATTCCTAACAATTCCCCCAAAACCAGCCATCCCTAGATTTCCTTTGGAAGCCCCATTAGAGTTAGCCTTGATCCATCGAGGCGGGGAGGAAAACCAAACAAGCCCTTTCCTAGGGTTATGAGATTTCTGAGGGTGAAGGGATATCTTCCACCTTTTCTCAAAGTCCAATTGAGCCCTTGGGTTGTTTAAATCAAAATAATTGAGAGATTTAAAAATCCCTTTGTTGATTTTTTCAGCAATAAGACCCAGGGAAGAAGATTTATCACTGAATTTTTTTTGTTTCTTTCCTTCCAATTGTACAAAAATATATAAGGAATAGAGAGATTTCAAAGCTCACTAATGTTTTTATTACAACTTGGATGCTTCCATTGAGAGAAGAAATATTTTAGAGAGCTTGGGAAAATCTAGAAAATATCCCATTTCATAAGAAATTGAGCCAAGAATTGTTGGAAGAAATCACATTGGAAAAATAAATGAAGCACTGATTAAACATTCCTACGACAAACAAAACATCTATTAGGGAGATAGAACCCCCTTCTTTGAAGTTTGTCTTGGGTAAGCACTTGTTTTGAAGGGCAAGCCAATATATTAAATTTAGGAATACACTTTCCAGCCAAGCTTTAGCCCAAAAAGGGCATTTCCCCTCAATAAATTTAAATAAATGGAAGAAGTCATAGAGAAATTTCTACTCGTGTTGTCACCCAAAACCAGGGAGTCCTTGGAATTAAGACAATAGTAATCCAAGGTAAAAGGATATCAATGACCTATAAAGGGGTGACCACACTAGAGAGAGAGAGACCCATTTAGAGTCTTATTAATCAAACACCAAAACTCCAAAGGTAGGAGAGAATTGGTCTTTCCACACCTTAAAAGAAGAGTGTTTAGCCAAGGGATTATCCAGTAGCCATATATCTTCCCAGAATATGATCTTCTTGCCATCACCTAGTTTCCATCTTCTGCCTGAAGTAGCCAAATCTTTAGAGAATTGAAAAGAGTTCCAAATAAAAGAACCCTCCACAAAAAGAAAAGATCTAAAAGCTCCTCTTCAAAGATCTGAGAGTATAAATTTTTTCTCTTCCAAATTTGAATCCACTCCATGTCTTCTCCAAAGACACACCAAATCTTCTTAGCCAGAAGAGCCTTATTGATAACTTTAATAGGGCTGATACCCAATCCTCCCAACTTGTTGGGCTTGCAAACTTTATCCTAGGAAGAGGAGGGGAATACAATTCATCTCTTCAACTCCCAACTAGAGAAAATGATTTTGGATTTTCTCGATAGCTTTAGCAAACTTAGTTGGGATTTTAAATAGACTAAGGGCATACATAGGTAGGATTTTCAAAGATGATTTTAGTAAGAGTACCTTTCCCACCTTGCTAAGTAGAGCCCCTTTCCATCCAACAAGCTTCTTATTGAGTCTATCTAGCAGGTGATTCCAGAAAAATTCAGGAGTTTTAAGACCTAGAGGAAGACCAAGGTAAGTGGAAGGGAAATCCGCATTACCACACCCAATGATATTAGCAATTTTAGCTTGCCTCTCCTGCAAAGTATTAATGAAGAACATAGAGCTTTTGGCCCAGTTGATCTTATAACGCATTGCAGACTCGTAGGTATTGAGGATAAACTTCATCGATTTGGCTTCTTTGACCGAGGCTTCCCCCATGGTTATGGTATCATCCCCAAACTGCTCAAAAGAGCAAATAAGATCATTAGAAGTAGGACTTAGGCCCTCAAGTTTCCCTTCATCCACAAATTTGTTAATAAACCTGCACAACCCCTCTGCCAGAATAGGGAACAAAATAGGAGAAATAGGATCCCCTTTCCTTATACCTCTCAAGGATTTAAAGAAATGCGAATGAGATCCATTAACAATCACAGCCGATGACACAAAACTTAAGAGCTTGCTAGAAAGTTGAATCACCTTATCACACAAACCAAAGGCCTTAAGAAAATCCTCCAAAAACCATGAATCCACCCTATCATAAGCCTTGGATAGATCAAGTTTCAAATTAATGTTATTTCTAGCAAAAGGAAATTTAAATCGATATCCTGAACCTTTCCAGAGAAAGTTGCCCATCGCAAAGTTGATTTTACCAATGATATTTTTGGGAAGCCGGTACCTAGAATAGAGAAAAAATAAATAGGAATAGTATAAAAAATAGATGTAAGACAAACTTAGCTCGTAGTGGACGAGATTTGTATTCCTATCAATAATAAAAAAAATTCATAAAACACTCCAAAATTGACTTCAATAATGATTTGTCATTCGTTCCATTAAAGGAGAGAAAAAGCAATTAAGAATTAGGAAAATAATTTTTTCAGAAAGAAAAAACATATCTTGTTCCATTTTCAACTTTACTTTCCCAGGATCTCTAGTGTAAAGTATAAAATGTAAATTAATAATTATAAAAGAATTTGAAGAGTAGTTGAACTAGTTATTAGAAAGAAATGCTAATAAAATATAGAAAACACATATGGATGGAAAACTTATGATGGTGACTTACTCATTTTATCTATTGAATTCATAGCCCTTAATCCATGCAACGTTCTGGAGACTTTCTTCCCACTGTTTAATGTCGAGGCTAGCAAAAGGAAATTTAAATCGATATCCTGAATCTATCTAGAGAAAGTTGCCCATTATGGACTTGATTTTACCAGTGATTTTTTTGGTAATCCGGTACCTAGAATAAATAATTGGAGGCTTTCTTTACACATTGTATTTGAGGCTAGCAAAAGGAAATTTAAATCAATTTCCTGAACCTTTCGAGATAAAGTCGCCCATTACAGAGTTGATTTTACCAATTATGTTTTTTGTAAGCTGGTACCTAGAACAAAGAAGAAATAAACAAGAATAGTATAAAAAATAGATGTATGCTGAACTTACCTCTTAGTTGATGAAAGTTTTATTCCTAAGCAATAATACAACAATTTCATAAAACTCTCCATAATTAACTTATACAATGATCTGTCATTCACTCCATTAAAAGAGAGCGAAAGCAATTAAGAATCAGGAAGATGTTTTTTCGGAAAGAGAAACATATCTTGTTCCATTTCCAGTTTTACTTTCCTAGAATTTTCTCTAGTGTGAAGTATAAAATGTAAACTAATAATTATAAAAGAATTTGCAGAGCTGTTGAACTAATCATTAGAAAGAAATGTTAATACAATAAAGAAAACACATATGGAGGGAAATCTCATGATGGTGACTTACTCATTTTGTTTGTTGAATTCATAGTCCGTGATCCTTGCAACATCTTGTAGAAACCCCAAATCCATTGTATCATAAGCTTTAGATAGATCAAGTTTTAAATTTCCTTTTGCTTTCCTTGAATACAACTAAGTTTCAAATGAACCATGCACATGGACAGAAGTAGAAGAAAAAACTAGGGCATGTGTGTCCTAGCCATAATACAGATCTCCACCTATAATATCCCATTGTTTCAACTCCAACTCAAATCACCATTTTCATAATTCTTCTTAGTAAGATATTCCAATAATTGTTCTTTCAACTATTGAAATTTTACAAATTTTTCACTTCTTGTGAATTATATGTTTTTAATAAATATATTTGGTTGTTTCTGATTATGGGAAAATATGTCTCTTTCAAAAGTTTAATGTTTGTCTACAATGAAAGATCTAAGATAAATAGAAAATAATAACATTTTCCTATTTCATTGAGCTCCTTCCAAGCCTAGATGGTGATCCTTACCTACAAAATCATAGCATTTTGGGAAGAAGATGGTTGCAAGCCATCTAGTCGTAGATTTTTGTCCATGACCATTACAAAAACTATTTCTTTTGATTCTTACAAAGAAGAATTTTCCATTAACATTTTTTTCTCCCCATCTAAAACACTTTAAGGAATAAAGTTCAAAGCAACATCCCAAGAGATAATGGTAGAAGGAGATTATAAATTCCAAAATCATTTTAATCCTTCGTTTTATATCCCAATTCTTTCTTCTAATAAAAATTTGTCTGAATTATGAATAGATTCTATATTTCTCTTCAATATTCTTTTGTTTGCTACCTCATGTAAAAATCTTGTGTACATATCCCAATCACTTAACCAGTTTTCTCTAGAATTAGATTTCCAATATAGTTCTTCTCTTAATAATAATTCTTCTAACACCATTTTTAGATTCCTCTCTAGAAGAAAATTCTTTTTTGTCCATACCCTGATTTAATACAGTCTCAATTTGGAAGTGTAATTCGTTTCCAACTCTAGTTTTTCCTTTTGTTTAAAAGAAAATGTTCTTAAAGTTCTAAAATTTCTAATCTTTAATCTTTCTTCTAATAAAAGAGAATTATTTAGAGAACTGAAATATTCAAGAACCCTCACATAACGGTGAGTTCGCCCACTTATATTTTACCATTGGGATTAAAGAAACATCTTTGAAATAGAATTGTTTGAATTTGAATGAAGTTTCTATGGCTCTCTATCCTCAACTCTGGATTATATCATGGATTAGAAATAATGGAGGAGGAGAAGTCGTGATTTGAGGATAACTAGTTTCTAGACAGATTGAATCTATCAATTCTTTTACCAATTTATTAAAAGTCTTTTCTTTTATTTATCCATGTGTTGAGGCCTTTTTTTGGAACACGATCCATGAAATCATTAGAATTGATAAAAAAAAAAAAGGTTAAAATAGTCGAGGACTTTCTTCAAAGGATAAATACCCTAACTTTTCTTAGTTTCTTTAAGTAGAGCATTAAAGTCCCCTACCATAATGGCCAGAGCTGTTGATAATAATTTTTAATAACTATTTTTAATTGGGTCCATAGGATTTTCTCTCCATTGTACTATGGTAGTCCCAAAGACTTTAAATAATCACAATTCCAAACTTTACACTTTTTTCTCAAAATAAAAAAGTTGACATCTTGTAAGTTGTTGAAGTAATGAACTCAATCTTTACTCAACAATCTTTCTAGAGAATAGGTGACCCACTTGATAGCCTATAGTAGGAACATAAATATAAGTCCATTTTTTCCAAGAGTAAAAAAGATTTGAAGCCACAACATCAAAGATTTTAGTTTCTTGTAGGAGGACAATATCAAGATCTTGTTGGAGTACAAAGTTGTTACTATTTACTCTTTACTTAAGTTTACAAAGGTCAACAATATTTAATAGGTAGATGGATATTGTAGGGTCATAATTGAACTCTACTTCCTCCATGAATATATTGTTGAGTTCTATCAAAACTCTACGTCCTTTTAATTGAGACACTTGTCTCAACCCTATCATTTCCTTCTATCTATTCTTGCTTATTTAAGAAAAGCCTTTGTACCTTTGTAATCACCACATTACCTTATCACAATACAATTCATGTGTATCATATCTCTCTATTTTTGAGGATGCCTGTAGACTAGCTCAACATATAGGATGATATATCCTAACATGGTATCAGATCCTTCAAGTCCTTCTTGAGAGTTTTTTATTTTTTTGTGTGTTTGTGGTCCCTAATTTCTCTTTTTGAGTTTACTAGTGTTGATTGACCATAATCAACTCTTGTAGTTGGGCCATTTTTATTTATTTGTATGCAGATCTGTGTGAGTCATCTGTGTGAGGTCAAGACTAGTCAGATCTATAGATTTTTGTTTGGTTGAGCTACACTCCAGGTTGTCCGTTTTGCCATCCATTTATTTTACTAGTGTGTGTTCCTCCAACCAGATTGGTGGGTTTGGCCTTCAATTCTTGGCTCAGAGCTTTTTTGCAGATCTGAGCAAGCGTCAAAGCCTCCGGCGGTTTCATTTCCTTTGGAGAGATCTGCAAGTTAAATGTCTTTCATTTGGGAGATGGTGTAGCGTTTTTCTGGTGGTCGGCAAGCATATCTTTTGTCCAGAACTGCTCTGGTCTCCATGCATCAAGTTGGCATTTTTATGGCTCGTTGACTTAGCAGTCAGCCCAAATTCATTCAGACCATTTGAACAGAACTGCTTTGGTCTCAGGTAAGATCACAAACATGAAAGGGCGATAAGCTAGAATGAAGCGTTCAGTGCCTCTCTCGCCCATCTCCACTCCTATGTGCTCGTGATTTATTCTTTTCTCTTGATCGTGCCTTGATCGGCTTTCACAAGGGATCGGGTTATGTGTATCTGCAAAGGACGGATCATTATTTATGCCAGGCGCACTAGTCCAGTGCACCGAGTGCCTAGACGCAGTTGCATGCCGTTTGCTCTTTGGCTATTGATCTGCGTATTTTTCTTTTGGCAGCGGGCCATTTATCTTTTTTATTGCCTTGGACTCTGCGTCTACAACAAGATCAGTGTTATTCAATGCAAATTGATCACGCATCTTGGTCCTTTGCTAGTGGTCGATAGTCACTAGTTGGCGACTTAAATGTTTGCAGCCCTCGTTGATTTGTGCATTATCTTTGGCGCAAGAATCTGGTAGAGGGCCAAGTTGTTCGAGCAAACACATGTGATTGTGGTCTATGGTCAATTCTTATAATCCACGTCGGCCAAGATTGGATTGTCCAAACAGTAATTAAGGCACACCATGCAAATAAAGTGGGGCAGAAAAGCGTCATAGATCGTTGCAGTCTTCGCCAGATCGGTGATTGGCACGGGCTCCTTCGGCTTGTTAAGGTCACTGTCTAGACGACCGCCACTGTGAAAGAAAGGAAAAGGCGTAGAGGAACACAAAGTAGCCAGCCTACACCGTTATAGTGATCTATCACCATTGCATTAAGCTTTATGTCTTTGAGCAGTCATTTTCTCTTGAGGAAAACAGGACACACTTCTGCAACCGATCCACCACAAATCAAAGGGGGCCGACCATGTCAATCGTTTACTCTTTACTTAATAAACTTATTAAGGTCAACAACATTAATTTAGGTAGATGGATATTGTGAGTCACACCTTAACACTTGTTTCAATCTTATCCTTTCCTTCTATTTTCTCTTGTCTATTTAAGCAAAGCCTTTTTACCTCTGTAATCACCTGATTACCTCATCATAATATAATTTATGTGTTGATTGTCTCTCTGTTCTGGAAGATGTCTGTAGACTGGCTCCTACATATAGGATGATATATCCTAACAGATCTATATTATTAATTTGATGCTTAATTAAGCATCTTTTGTTATGGGCATTTGAGAGTTAACATTCCGCATAATAGTTTTTTTTTTACTTAAGAAGAGGCATCAACTCCCTCCTTTCTTTGAATTTTGTTTTGAGTATACTTGGTAGCAAACTCACATTGCAAATTTTTCTTACTTACTCAATCCCTAGTGATGGGAGAGTTGTATCACCTCTTTTTCGTAGGAGATAATGACTGAATAAAGGTATATTGGATTCTTGCCTCAATCTCCAACAATGTCTTATGTTATCTTTGACTCTCTTCCCCTTTTGGAGGGATTAACATGAGGTAGATATACATGAAAGACATTACTTTGCAAAATTGGAAATTTCATATTACTTAGATCTTTATTAACTCCCTCGAAAACCTAATCTACAAACTTTACCAAGAGGGCTATGTTTGATTTTTCAGTAAGCACTTGAACTAGTTGTATGCTATTTTCATCTTGAGAAAAGTCTTTATCCACTCCCTCTATTTCGAATATATGTTTTGTAACAATAATTATCTTCTAAAAAGATGATTGAAAGGGGTACCGTACATATAATAGGATTTTGTTTTTAAAGAACGGTAAAAATTTGAATCTTCTACCAAATCAAAAAGCTTAAATTTAGGTCTTATGAGGGGTCATATGTAGAAACAACATTTACTTTTATGATTCCACAACAAGACCGATTTTGATGTAATTATTGAACTTAAACAATATAAAAAATTATGCCCAAAGATCAAAACATTCTCCAAGCTAAGCCTATTAAGCTTTTATATAACATATATCATTTTGCATTCTAGGTTTTATGCTAAATCCACCCTTGTAAAGGAGAGTATGATATTATTTAAGAATAAAAACACATAATAGAAGACAAGTTGACTGACCTCCAAAAATAATTATGTCAATCTAAAAGAGTGGAGATAATTCATGTATCAATTGAACTCTAAACTTCCCTTTTTAATGTAAATTACAATGGATGCCTAAGCAAATATGAAATGTAACCTGCGAGAATGTTACAAAAAAGTGATCTGTTTCGTATACATTAATTTAAAATAAGAGAAATTTTATGTTTCTATACCTCTCAACCATTACATTTGAGGAAAAATATTTATTTTCAAACTAATGCTATAAATACAAATAAATTTGAAGGAAAACTTATTTCTTTGCTTCCAATTTCAAATGTATTGAAATGGAAGTAAAACCTATTTTGCTTTAGCCAAGCTCTCGAACGCATTAATTTTATGGTAAAATCAATCTTGTTAATTTAATAAGCTTATAACACATATTTGAAGTAGAAACTATTCATTTCATGTTTGAGGCTCACAAATACCTAAAGGGGAAGAAACCCTTATATTTTTTAATCCCTCATATACATATATTTTAAGCTAATACTACTTATTTCATTTTCCAAATCTTCAATTATATAAAATTAAACAATCTCTTATATATATAAAAACTTAAATATTTTTTTTTATATAATTAAAACCAACCTTATCCTAACATTTGCTTATCCTAACATTTGGAATGCATGAACTTTAAGAAAAGACTGCTTTACAGTGTTTCCAAAGCACTAAACGACACAATTCTGACCAAACTTATTTTAGTTTATTTTAGATCTTTAATAGCATACATTTAAACTAAAAATATACGCAATAATAGTAATAAACGTAGTAATTTTGATTCTAATAGCGTTTTGATATAAAAAGTCTCAAGCTAAAATTGACCTATTTAATCAAATTTGTCAGCAAAACATAATTCGTTAAAACTGCACCTGTAAAGACTCTAAATAAAGGGTAGCGAATCAAGTTACAACTATACCCACGACCATCCTTTTGCTTTAGCTATAAGACATAAGAATTAATTTTGATTATAAATAATTAATATAACAATATTCATCACAAAAGCATTGTGTAACTGTCAGTACTAAAAAATCTCTTAATCAACTTTTGCACATGTCATGACTTCCCATCTCAAACTCATCTTCTAAATATTTAAATTTCTGATCAATATTTGAATCATCTACCTATCCGTATTGATATATGTAAATATCATCAACCTATCCATATTTCAACCTTAATTTATCAAATATCATGATCTGGCTATACATGTGTGGATCTTGATGAGTAAGTTCTTTTATCAAATATTATCTTCTTCACCAATTAACAGATTTTAACTAGTAGTCTTTAACAGAGAGAATAAGTATATTAATGTACAATCTTTAACATAGAATAAGTACAGAGGTTCAACGGCTGCCAGGCAGAGAAAGCAGAGAACAAAGCATAGCAGTTGACTACAGCACAAACATAAAGTCGAAAATTAGCATATAAACATGAGGCGAAGGAGACTTGCAAAATCATCTTCCTACATCATAAGCAGAATCAATCTCAAAACCATGGCTTGTTGAAGTAGTTGGACGACTTGTTGAAGTGGTTGCAGAAGCGGAAGTCAAATGATCGGCAGTTAATTCTTCACCTGTAATATGAACAACACCAGTGGCATAATCTAAATAACTCGCATCGTAAGAAATGGAAAGAGAGGGAAATGGAGCTTGTCCTTCCAGGATTTGCAGTACCGTTCCCATGCCAAGTCTTTTTTCTGGTTGAGGATGAGAACAAAACAATCCCAATTTCAGCACTCTTTCCATTTCTTCCACATCATACAAACCATTCAGATTCGGGTCCGCTCCCTGCGAGATTTTTCCATTTTGAAATAGATGCTTCACCCAATCTAACAATATAATCTGTTCACTGTCCTTGGCCAAATCTATGGGTCTCCTACCACATGCAACTTCCAGTAGAACAACGCCAAAACTGAATACATCAGAACTCGGAGTAACTTTCCCTGTATTTGTGATTTCTGGAGCGATGTACCCAACAGTCCCCACGACCCGAGTTGTCTGTGGATTTTGCGCGTGATCGTACAAACGAGCAAGCCCAAAATCTCCAAGTTTTGCATTGAGATCTGAATCGAGCAAAACGTTGCTGGATTTCACGTCTCTGTGAACCACCCTGCGTTCCCATTGCTCGTGAAGATATAACAACCCTGCAGCGACGCCCTTCAGAATTGCGTACCTTCGCTCCCAAGAAAGAACTTTTGTTGTTTCGTCTGGGTTAGGGAATATAAATTTGTCCAGGCTTCCATTTGGCATGTATTCGTAAACAATAAACAGCTGTTTGCTCTTCCTACACCAGCCCCGCAATTGAACAAGGTTTCTGTACTGCAGACGACCCACGCTGGAGATTTCTGAAATGAATTCCTTCATTCCTGCTGTGGAGTCCCTTGTGATGCATTTCACTGCAACTTCATCGCTGCTTTTGGGCAGAACACCCTTGTAAACCCGTGCGAAACCCCCGCAGCCCACCAGCTGGTCATCACTGAAGTTTTGTGTAGCAGTTTTTAGGTCTTCGTAGGGAATTCTGTGAGGCCAAAACTCTAGCTCCCATTCTTCTATCAACTCCCTCTCTTTTATTTCTCTCACTTTAACTAATGCAAAGAAAACAGCCGCAAAGAGCACAACCAGAGATGCTGCAGTCACACCGGCTGTGAATCCTCTGGATTTAGTTGCCTGCTTCTTTCTGATCAATGAAGGGGGTTCCGAGAGATTTATTGGCAGCGGTATACCTGGCACAAGTGGAGGCCCATATTAATAGACCAACACAGGAAAAAAAAAAAACAACTTGAAGATGAAACCAAAAGGTCTATGATTATAATATATTAAAAAAGCCACATCTGCCTTCCTGATAGAAAATTTTAGAATAAAAGCATCGATTTTAAGACTAAAATTTTTATATGTTTTTTTTGGGTATCCCCAATCTTCTTTTCAAAACTAATTTCAATAGAATATTTACAGTACCTTCCGTACTGAAGCTCCAGCCGAGAATATTATGATCTTCAACAGCTTGAGGCCCTGTAGATGCAGAAAACCCCACATACACATCTTCTTCCAAAACTGCAGAAAGATTGAGTTTCCTAACAGACATCAATGGCGGGACAGGCTTCTCCATCCCATACTTCGCAACAGTCACATTAAGCAGGGCTTCAACATGATCATATTCAATCCAGGCTTGGATTTTCTCTCCACTTTTCAGACTGAAGGTGTTAAAATGATCGTCATCCAGCCAATAGGCTGTCGGCTTAGATTGAAAGAACGTTACGCCGTTTAGGTTAACTCCAACATGGTTGTCGTCTATATCGCCAATATCAGGGTCATATGCTGTATCAAGTTCGACTGCTAAAAAATGGTTGGATCGGAGACCATTTGTTTTAGGAGAGGCGAGTCCAAGATACTGGGAATCTTGGGCACCCACAACGGAGTTATTGGGAACCATGATGAAGGCCATACCATTCCCGCACTTGCCCTTAGATGGAACCCCAATGGACACCACGAAGGTAGTGATGAAGGGTAGAATTGAATTATTGCTGCATTTTATTTTGATGGGATTGGGGTGCAGAACACGACCCATTGAATTTCGGGTTTGATTGGTTAGGGTGATCACCCGCTGAGAGTGTATTGAAGCGTCCTTTAGCAGTATTATGTTCGATTCGTTGAAATCCCCATAGCTGAAAGTCTGGGCGTAGGCAAAGTCTGAGTTACACAGTAGCAATGGCAGAATTAAGAAAAAACATGAGCATAGCTGGGAAAAGGCAAGCATTTTTCCTTGGAAGAAAACCAGTATTTTAATCCACATGTACCTTGTAAGTGATGATATACATGCACTCTAGAATTAATGCACTACTTATTCTGTCCTTATGCATTTTTTATGCTATTTAAGTTTGGCTCAGTCAAAGTCATAGGTTAAGTAGTTTAAAAGATTTTCGAAGGGGATTTTCTATTATAAAATAGTTGTAGATATCTGATATAATGAGAACCTGTTAGGGAAGATATTTTTAATTTAAAGTTAAGTTGATTTTGAAAGATACCTAATTTGTAAGTAGAATTTATTGATTGTCAATGATGACAAAATGATAACAAAAAGCAAGTCTTATTAAATATAAAGATTTTTGTATAATTTATTTAATATATGTTTATATAATTTCTTGAATTATTAATTATGTCATGTAAGAATACAATGATACCACACTTTCTTATTTGTATCATAAAAATAAAAAGATAATATTTCTAGTCGCATTCATAAAATTAATGTGGAAAACATAAACTTGTACTATTATATAAAAACTTGTACTATCATATAAAATATAACAAATTAATTCAAACATGTACTACTACACAACTAATCTATAAAAAAAAAATTTATTTTTATTTTTTTAATTTAAAATTTTGAACATTGAAAATTATTATTGCACTATTTATTTTGTCTTAGAACTCATGCTCATCCATATCTTTTTCTAAGTTAAATGGGAATATCATTAAAATAAATGGTTAAATAAAATTTGAAAAAATCTATTTTAGATGGTTGATACGATAATACTATTTTAAAATAGTTTTTGATTTATTATTATATTTTCATTTTAAAAACTTTAAAATATATACATATTGTTATAAATAATTATTTAAACAAATTTAAAATATTTTAAAAAAACTGATCAAAATTTTAATCTACATAAAATAAAAATAAAATATAGCCAGTCAAAGATATCATCTTTTCTTATTCTTTTAAACGTAACTTCTTTCTTATATCTATATTTCTATCTATCTTTATATGTACAAATGATTTAGACTCATTCTAGCAGTGAAGTTAGATGTGAAAAGATTGAGCAGGATTTCAGAATTCAAATAAACCAAAGATTAACTAGATGATTGTCTAAATTCAAATAATTGAGATCAACAATCCAAAAACACTTGTAAATATTTTCCCTATATCATTAAAAGAAACAATTGGACTAGTTTTGTTCTATCCATGGTAATTCAATTTACACTTTCTCAACACTAATTAATCAAATTTTATGACATTTTCAAAATAATATTAGACCTAAATCAACATTAATTAACTTTATACATTGTAAACGAGGTGTAAATGATCAAGTGACTAGTCTTATTTGTAATATCAAATTTTTTACTCTCTTCTTGATTTTGATGTTCAAAGAGTTATTATTGATGATTAACAGCCAAAACTAGAGATAATATATTTTCTTGAAATCTTCTTCATTCACATAGTTGTGCCCATGCTTCATCATTATCCAGTTTTGGTTACTCAATATGACAACTCTTCCTTTGTGACTCTAATTAAAAAATCAAAGAGGCTCCTCTACCTTACCAAGCATTTAGGAAATAGAAGAAAACTCTATTAAGATAAATACTCAATCTTCTAATAAGATTGACACTCAAATGACACCACCAATAACTCCTATAATCCTATTGTAGATCCCTATTCTTCTACACCAAAGTATTTCAATTGTTTACAATCTTTCTGAGTCCTTACTTTCTATTATACTTCAATTTCTAAAAATGATTATACTTTCCAACATTTGCCAGATAGATACTTTTGAAAATCTACCTCATTTTTTACCCAAAGGCCTTTTCTACATCATACTACTCTTAGACATGATATTGTGTGATGCGTGCATCTAAGGCATAAATTCCAAGACCTTATTTAGTTTAATATCATATAGGTGGTTATTTTGATTCATAAAAGAATAAATCCATAACATCTCCTAATCAGAACTTGCAAAATTTTATTAATAATTTTCCTTGAGATTTTGAAAATTTTGTTGAGTCTAATTGTAATTAGATAGACACAGATTTCCTATTCAATCAAGTTGAACATCTAGTTTATATGTCGGAGCCTTATCCTAAATCATAGAAACCTAAACCTAAGTTTGAACTTAATTTCACCTTCCCCTAAAGCGATAAGTCAATGCATGTACTTTTTGGACCATTATATATTACTACTACAATTAATGACAAATCCACATGTGGAGTGCTAATTGATCTAGTATATCTATGGTGAATATAGGTATAGAAGAATTTATTTATACACATGAGTTGCATCAAGATGATTATGATAAATCTAAAGTCTTGATCAAGGTACATGATGGGTTTACTTATCCCACCATTGGTTCCATAACCCTTCAAATTAAATTTAGAACTAAAATATTAGATGTTACTTTTACAATAATCTCTAACATGGACAATTTTGCATGAATTTGGTTCATCCTTGGCTCACCTCATTAAAGTATTCCCTTCTATAGTCCAGAAATGGTTCAAATTCATATTTTAAGGGCAAGTGCATACTATATTTCATGGTAGCTTCCTTACCTTGTCTAGACATTAAAATTTTTTACTTGACTACTTTTAGCCACAACCTCAACAAGAGAACATTTATGGGAAAGTAAATTTATGATAAGGAATACATGATATGCCATGAATATTTCCAAACAATATTTTTGAATTCCTCAACATCTAAGAGATAAATTAGAAGCATAATAACAAAAATGAGTCCAAGTTGACCATTGATTCATTAGAGAAGCAAAGTACATATCGATACGAGGGTGCATCCAAGTCAAACCATGAAACAAATGGAGTGGTTGAAAAACACCCCAAGAGAATAGGATGATGTGTCCAAATAAAATTGAACCATCTCTAGTAGACTTGACACATCAATAGTGGACTCCTAAAAGATGACGACTTGTGTATACAAGTGTCAAATGAACATAGACGACTAAGTAGGATTAATAAGCCTATGGGAAATTAAATTCAATATTTACAATAACGCCCTCTCCCCCCTGCCCCCCTCCCGCCCCTGCTTAAGCATAACTTAGGAGATAAAGATAAAAATGAGTCCCGACAACTAGT
>MU226071.1:5280563-5293155 GCA_018584345.1 Thuja plicata | reverse complement strand
TATCTCCTCTTTACCAAATGAAGAGGTGGAGTTTACTGAGGACCTCTCCTATTCCTTTTGATCTCAACCGTTCATCTCCCCATCTCTGGGATTGATCTCAACCATTCATTTCATCACTAATTCCTATTTAATAAACCCTTCATAACCATTTGAAGGGTCCAGGATTTCAAGCTCTCGTGCGCCATTACTCCCTCAATTTGGTTCTAGCATTCAAGCCATCTTGTGACCACACACACACATTTCAATTATCAAATTCTCAAATTTTCTCAAGTCATAGACGCTACCCCGCCAATATTGAGCATCAAGAAAAACGTTTCAAAAGGAGTAGAGAGAAACAATAGAAGCTTCAAGCATCATGGTGTTTGCATTTATTTGTCTTCCTTTCTCTTGCTTGTACATTTTATTGCTCACATTTCTGTTATTCGTTTAGTAGTCATTATATCATTGATTCACATTCATTTGTGAAACTCTTGCTACTAACCCTCGCCTTTGGAAAGTTGTGGGAATCGGAGAGAGAGGTGTACATTTTGGTGAACCCGACATGAAAAAATAGCCCAAATATCTCTTGCAGACGAAGAAATGAATTGATCAACCATGGCCGTACATTTGTAAATTTAAAAATCACACTTTTCTTCGACATTTGTACTATTTTGTAATTGCTGGTATTTTTCCACAATCGTCTATATTGTGCCGCAATCGATTGGTTTAATACCGCATTTGATTGCAGGCTTTCATAGTTATTCTGTCCATTTCTTGTCTTTTGACTTCTGGTATTTTGCCGCAATCGCCTGATCCGTGCCGCAATCGACATCATTCTATGATAGTTTCCAGTTAATTACCGCAATCAATAGAAGTTTTTTGCAATTGCCAGTTATTTACCGCAATCGACAGAAGATTACCGCAGTTGCAGGAAGATTGCCGCAATCACGGGAAATATTGCAAATATCAGATCCAAGTCTTCTGACCATCTATTTCTAAATTGATAATCCTTTCAGTTTCTGTGCAGGATTGGATCAAAGTTATCAAGGATAGAGGAAGGTAAGTTTTGGTAAGCATCATTTTGTTATTTCAAAGTTTCACATATTTTCATTTTTGCGAATAATCCTTTTTGGTACTAACTTGTTTAAACAACACAAACTAAAAGGAATTCATTTGTCGATTTGGGTTTAAAAAGAACAGTGCATGCAAAACATATCACACCTCATATTTTAGATTTGGGCTTAAAATTGACGTGAGGATTAAAATTGAACAAAGGCAAAAAATCTTTCAATTTGGTGCTTAAAAAATTGAACAAGCAATCAACACCTACTTTTGGGTTTAAAATTGAACATTCGTGCTTGTATGGTGGTGTAGCTTAGTTCACATTTCAAAATTTTGAGCTTAATCGATTTACCTTGTGTCTTGAGTTTTGGGTGCACTTGCACAAACTGTTAGATTACAAACCTTTTATACTTTTTAGAAAGGCCTGTCTGGGGAATGCACTTCTTCCTCGGAGAACGACCTTAAACCGGTAATCCTTTCAATCGGTATATAAACAAGGCACAAACCAAAGTTCTGTCTTATCTAGCCAAGCTTGGGCGAGGTGTGTTGATGATAGTCTGGATCAGGTGAATATCCCTAAGGAGCCAGTGTGATCAAGTAGGCTCTTAAGTGAGTCACGCACGTACAAACCGATTGGACAGACACCACGGACCCTTACTACAACCTTGATTAAATAGAGGCCAACCCATTTTACCTCCGAACATATACCTTATTATAGTGCAAGGGGTTGCAAACTTCCCCCCCAAGATTCCCAACATATGTGTCCCACGGTATTTGTGTAGTGAAAGAGATCTTCACTCCACGGCAACAATACCTGGAAATGGAAAAAACACGGGCACCTACATCATGGATCTTCGTGTCCTAGTAGTGTGACAATTGCTGTGTGACCTAATGGACATTCAAGCATTGGGCCTATAAAATTGTATTCTGAAGCCAATTTGACCTAGATTAATCTGATTGTTCATTGTTGAGACCTCGTGATAACCTTGCAACTTGAAAAAAGTTATAGAAAATACATAGTTTCAGTCTTCATTTCTTCAAAACACAGTGTCTATTGTACTTGTCTCTTTGATCAGTTTCTAAAAATGCAAAATGAAACATCCAAAACTGTCAAAATGAGTCAAACGTGTTAAAGCCTAGGGTTGTCAACGTCAACTATCTTGCAAGTCAGAAGCATTGTGTGATAAACTACCACAATTGACAAGTTATTTTACCGCAATCGGTAAAATTATACCACATTTGACTAGATATACTATATTCCTATTTTGACCTAAAACCTTGAAAGAATTCTTCATTTGGTGAAAAAAACTAGTGTCTATCCCAGGAAAATGCGAAGAACATTGTGTGAATCTCTAAACATTAAAGATTACCATTTCTCTGTAAAGCATGATTATTGTCTAAAACACTGTTAGTTTGAAAGCTCAGACTTGAAATATCTTGATCTCATCATATCAAACATCATCATCTTTTATCAAAATTGACTTTGTCCAAGACAAAGGTCGGCAATCTTATCTTTTATCATCACCACTTTGAGATCAAGTTATATCAAAATCTGTCCTTAGAATTACCTTTGTCCAAAACATAACTCAAACTTTTCTTAGACAGGATCCTCTTCTTTGTTTGCTTTATATCACTTGTTTTATTTACAAAACCTGGACCACACTATGTCTCAAACACCTCATGGAGGACCTTACACAGGGTCTAAGGCTAGAGCTCAACCTGATGAGTCATATATCAATCATTTCCCCGCTTGGGAAATAGAGCAAGAGAATGATACCTTCATGAACACTAGTTCTTCTCTATTCATTGAACAACCCCATGGGGCAGCCTTTTTCCAAGATATCACCGAAGAAGAACTTGAAGATATAGAGAAAGATGCCTACTCCACCAAAGTAGTTGACACTGTTGTAGAGAGGAACCCTGAATGTTACTTGGCCATGCTAATAAAGAAGGGATTCAAACTCCCCGTTGAATTTAGTGTATCAACTATATGGCCTGAAAACCCTCTCGCAGGTCAGAATACTACTCAGCTTCCCTAGATTCTACCTGTTGTGTCACAAGTTTTTCCACCATTGGCCTTACCCACATCAACACAGACTGTATCCAATCAAACCAATGACCCAACCCAATCTAGCACATCATCTACTCAAGGCATGACAAGCTCGCAACCAAGTGCACCCATGGTCAATAGTATGCCTCCACCTTTAATCTCATGGCCAGTGCAATCCAACTCTCATGCTATGCCTTCCATCCCACCAAACACCAGTTGTTCTGAAACTATGCCGCTGCTACAATCCATTCACACTAGTCTTAGGATCAACACATCATGCCTGCAAGGATCCATCTTTGCAGGACCTATTTACAGTCAAGGCCTACCCAAAGCTACATCTTTGCCCATTTCGACACCAATCCAACCTCTGCAATAGAAACCTAAGCTTTAGTTGCCTCTTTTCCAACCTCCACAATAGCAACTCCAGCTTCAGTTGCCTCTTTTCCAACCTCCACAATAGCAACCCCAGCTTCAGTTGCCTCGAATCCAACTCCCGCAACAGCAACCCTAGCTTCAGTTGCCTCAGTTCCAACCTCAGCAACAGCAACCCCAGTTTCAAACCCAACCTCAGTAGCAACAATACCTACCCCAGCATTATCAACCACAGCTTCAGTCACAACAGCAAACATATCAAAACCCACCATGGACTTCTCATGTCCTTCTTGTTACAAATCACTCGGTGGGGAATCAATATCAAGTCCCAAGGATGAAATGCTATGTTCCTACTCAAGGGACATAGAGGCGGAGCCTCATACCCACCACGGCACAAAGAAATGTCCACACGCATCAGCCGCAATATCGAATGGACATGCTAATGCAACAAATGCAAATCCTTCAAACCCAAATGATGGATATGCAAAATCAAGGGCAAACTAAATCCTATACCACAGAGGATTTATACCCATACCCCTTTGACCATTCTCTTCAAATGTCTCCATTCCCAAACCACTTCTCAGTGCCAAAATTTGACAAGTATAGGAGTAGCACCAACCCTATTGAGCATATACAAGAGTTCTTTGCTAGTTGCATCGAAGTCGCTCATGATGAGACATATCTAATGCGACTGTTCCTACAAAGTTTAGCCATACCAGCAATGGAATGGTTCTCACATCTACCTCATGGCATCTAGTCTTGGGGAGAATTGGCTGAAAAGTTCATAGCTCACTTCCATCATAACATCAAGCACAAGGTCAGCATCAAGAACCTTTGCGACATTAAACAGAAAGATGGAGAGTCTTTTGTGAAATTCCTACAGAGATGGAGGAACACAGAAAACCAAATAACATATGATGTGCCTGAACAAAACTTGATAGTCATGTTTGTTAACAATCTCATCCCAGACATGTCATTCACAACAGAGCTACAGTTAGCTCCAAACTTCACACAACTAATCGAGAGAGGAGTTCGTTATGAGCAGAACTTGGTCAAACGAGGTATCCTTGGAGATCCTACAAAAACAAACACAAATAAGAATGCAACGGAAAAAGATAAGTGGTGGAACAAGAACAAAAATGTCACTAGCGATGGTGTCATTGATGTAAAAATGGTCAACTACGTGCAACCCAAGGTGTCACTGCAAGGTGCACCTATGGAAAACCAAAACCCCACAGGACCCACTCAACAAGCATGCACCCAAAACCAACCTCCCCCTGTACAAGCGGTCGCTGTGTCAAACAATCATCAATAGAATCAATGCAAACCACAGTTTCAATTCCAACAACGAGATTTCACACCATTGGGAGAGCCAATAGAGTCAGCTTTACATAAGCTGATACAATCAAACACTATCACTCTCCCAGAAATTAGAGACTTTGAACAAGAGGAAAACAAACCAAGGTGGTATAATGACAAAGACTTCTGTGAGTTTCATCGGGTCAAGGGGCACAAAACAACCAATTGCTACCGATTGAAGCATGCTATTCAAGATTTGATTGACACAGGGATCATTGATGTGACAAATACTCAAAATAAAGGCACAACTGATCACACCATTTTCAATGATACCTTCTGTGATCACAAAAAAGGAAAAGCCTCCAAGTCTGGTGGACAAACCAATAAAGTTAACTATACATATGCCAACAGTGACAATGTCATAAACTGCATAAATCCTTCAGATAACCATGTGGCCACAATCAATATCAAGGACCAAGCTAACAATTGTGCTATAACTACGTGTCATGCTAGAGTCGTCTTACAAGGAATACCTTCCTCAGCTACTGCATCAACCAATCCTATAGCAAACTCAGATCCACAAATAAGCATAGTGGACCAACTAAAGTGCACACCTGCCCAGATATCCATGTTTGACCTCTTGTGCATATCTTCGTAGCATAAACTCGCACTTGATCAAGCACTTCAAAATGCAGCTGTCCCAAGGGACATAACACCAGAAAGCTTCCAAACAATGGTCAACCATATAGAAGCTAAAAAACATGCCACATTCACAGAACGTGATGTGCCACCGCATAAACCCCTGCATAATGATCCTCTACACTTACTTGTCCAAATCCACAAAAGCGTTGTCCGTAGGGTCCTTGTTGATGGTGGAGCTGGGTTAAACATTTGTACTCTAAAGTTAATCGAGCAACTGGGTTATTCCAAATCAAGCATTGATGTCACAAGGAGGATAAATATTAGAGCCTATGATGAAGAGGAAAGGTCCTCTAAAGGTATTATCATTCTACCTATTCGCATTGGACCTGTGGTCAAAAACACTCCCTTCCAAATCTTAGATCTTGAACTGGGATACATGTTACTAGGGAGACCTTGGATACATGAAATGCAAGCTATACTATCAAAATACCATCAATGCATCAAATTTCCAAACCAGGGAGAGGAGATCATTATAGATGGAGATCCCAATCCCTTCCAATATTGCAATGTGGTCCAAATCAGCACTGATAACCAGGTACCATCAAACCAAGATGCAAGCATCCCTTCCTCTTTAGATTCAAATCCCAAAGATGTTACACGAGCAGAAGGAAAGGTAGTCATTAACCAGGACGCAAGTATCTCCTCCCCTTCAAATTCAAAACTTAAAGATGTCACAGAGAAAGCAAGCAAGATATCCATCACGGATAAAGGATGTGGTGATTATAGATATGAAGAGGCTTTCACCATCATGCACATGCCTCTAAGCCCCAGAAATCACGGTAGGCCACAACCTGTCATTGCAACAGAAACTCAGCAGCTGGTTCTAGTTAGGTGTCCACCCACAACCTTTGTCTGATGGGGGGACATAGTGGAAGAGAATCCTTTTGTGCAAGACATCAATACCTGGTTATATAGAGACTCCCCTGAGATAGTCCAACCACCCCTACCTTTGGAAAACTATGGTAACGATTACACACTGATACAAAGATTTGGGTATGATGGTACAACCGGACTGGGGGCAAGGCAACAGGGAATATATGAATTGCCTCTCCCACCAACCCAAAGAAACACTAGAGGTTTGGGCTATGGAAAAAAAAGCACTAGTCCTATGATTCAAGACATTCAATTCAATCACGAGAAAATAGTAGAGATGCACCAGGGGCACAACACTGAGCATGTCCTAATATGCAACATATTAGCCCAGTTGTTGCCCGCCGAAGAGGGATCCACACAATCCCAAATAAACCTACACTTAGCAATCGACTATACCCAAGGAAGTGAGACATTAGATGAACATTCCATTAAGACTGACTCCAATGAGTATGAGTGGAGATCCCTCCATGACTCTGAACCATCAATCCCTTACTTTTTCTCGCAAGTCGATATTATCATAAACCTAGTAGACCTATTTGAACAAATGACCATTACCGAACAACCCTGTATAGACAAACATATTATTCATCAGACCTCAAGTGGCGTGTCCTCATCATAGTCTTATTTCATAGGTACCATATTAGCAGTCCCGTTTAGTCAACCAAAGCCAAACAGTAGTGAAAGTGTTTGTCTCGTACTCCCTGAGCTTATAGAGTGGGATCAAAAAGGACCACCTGATCTTGATGTCTTTGAAAATGATGAGGCAATAGCTCATTTCATGGGACTAAGGGAAGGCATTCCATTAGGAGATCACAAGGCAGGACTCTCTATCAACCTAGATAGAGCATCATACTTTGGGGAGGAAGCTCCTCTTTCCAGTCCACAAAAGAAAAAAGAACAAAAGAGTAAAAAGCTAAAAGAAGACGTATCTTCTAGTGAAAAACTCTCCGAGGTGCTAGAAGATGGAAAGAGAGAACTCCTCCCCTTAACAGAGGAGAAATCAACATTGCTAGCTGAAGAGACAGAGGAAATCAACTTGGGGGATGACAAGAACCCAAAGAACATCTACTTAGTGAAATATTGCACCCCTAAGGAGAGAGAATAGTTCATCAATTTCTTCAAAGAAAGAATGATCAATTTTGCATGGTCCTACTCAGATATGCCAGGGTTGGATCCGGAGTTAGTATTACATCATCTCCCATTGTTACCCAACGCTAAACCTGTCAAACAGAAGCTAAGAAAGATGCACCCTCACGTTGCATTACTAGTCAAGGCAGAACTAAAAAAGCTCCTGGATGCTAAATTCATCAGACCTATACCATATGTGGATTGGATATCTAATCTAGTACCAGTTACGAAGAACAGTGGTCAAATACGAATTTGCACAGACTTCCAGGATCTCAATATAGCATGTCCCAAAGATGACTTTCCTTTACCAAACATTGATATGATAGTGGACCTAACTGTAGGGCATGAAATGCTGTCACTTATGGATGGCTTCTTAGGTTACAACCAAATAAGGATAACGCCAAAGGACCAACACAAAATGGATTTCACATGTCCTTGGGGAACATATTGTTGGAATGTCATGCAATTTGGTTTAAAGAACGCTGGAGCAACATATCAGAGGGCAATGACAACCACATTTCATGATCTCATCCACAAGACAATGGAATATTATGTGGATGACATACTAGCAAAGTCCATATTTTGAAAGGATCATCTACAGGTTTTGGGACCCATCTTTGATGGATTGGAGGAATTCAAAGTTTTCCTGAATCCAAAAAAGTGTGCATTCGGTGCAACAGCTGGAAAATTACTAGGGTTCATAGTATCACACAGAGGAATTAAAGTCGATACAAAAAAGGTCAAGGAAATATTGGACATGCCTCCACCATCAAACCTGAGACAACTAAGAGGGTTACAAGGAAGGCTCCAATCGATAAGACGCTTCATAGCTCAACTAGCAGACAAGTGCCACCCATTCCAACATCTATTGCATAAAGACATCAAGTTCGTATGGACAGAGCAATTTGAAAAGGAATTTCAGATATTCAAAGACTACCTTCTTAAGTCTCCTATATTGGTACCACCAGTACAAGGTAGACCATTGCTTCTATATATCTTAGCAACAGAATCAGTGTTAGGGGTCCTTTTGGTGCAACATGATGATGCAGGAAAGGAGAGGACCGTCTACTATCTAAGCAATACTTTGGTTGGATATGAGCTAAACTACACGCTAATTGAGAAGTCATGCCTGGAAGTTGTGTTCACTTCCGAAAATCTAAGACACTACATGTTGAGTCACCAAATGAAATTGGTTGAACATATTGATCCTCTCAAGTACCTATTAAGAAAAGCAGTGCTTACTGGATGACTGGCCAAGTGGGTAATGATCTTAAGCGAGTTTGACATTGATTATGTAGAAAGAAAGGCTATCAAGGGACAAGTGATCACCGATCAAATAGCAGAGGCACCGATTCAAGATCAACAACCTATTATCTCTAATTTTCCTGACGAATCTATCATGACACTACAACCGGCGATCGAGATATGGAAACTATATTTTGATGGATCGTGTACAAATCATAGAGCAGGAGCAGAGATAGTTCTTATCACTCCAAATCATGATACAATTCTGAAGTCTTTCAGACTTAACTTCCAATGCACCAACAACATAGTAGAATATGAAGCATTGGTCATCGGTCTAAAGATAGTCATTCAATGGAGAATCAAGAACTTGAAGGTCTTTGGTGATTCGCAGTTGGTCATTAGCCAAGTTAACAATGATTACATGACCAAAGATGAGAAGCTCATACCTTACAGAGCACAGATGGAACAACTGCGCACCAAGTTTCATTACATTCTCTTTGAGCAAGTCCCAAGAGCACAAAACAAAGCGGAAGATGCGATGGCTACCATAGCATCACTGATTGATATCCCAGTAACGGTACCAAATTTTAGTTTCTAGTGGAGAAACTCTTGGTGCCATCACATCAGGAATCTATCACAGAATCAGTGTGTGTCCTTGTTGGTTATGAGTCCCCATGGTACCAAGACGTCTATAGCTATCTCCAAAACAATGTCTTACCCCCAAACTTGTCTAGGAACCAGAGAAAAACCCTCATCTGACAAGCCTCTAGGTATACAATCCTCTCAACTACTCTATATAGACAAAGTCTTGATGGAACATTACTACGATGTCTCACTTCCATGGAATCCCAGAAAGCTTTGTACAAGGTACATGAAGGAATATGTGGAAGCCACGGAGGTGGCAATAGCTTAGCTAAGAAAATAATCTGCATGGGATACTATTGGCCAATAATAGAGATAGATGCACACAAGCATGTTCAATGGAGACCTCATCCATGCACCAGCCCAGGAATTGAATCCCATCACATCACCATTGCCATTTTCAATGTGGGGATTTGACCTAGTGGGTAAGATAACACCTTCTTCAGCAAATGGACAGAAGTACATCATAGCAGCAATGGAGTACTTCACAAAGTGGGTGGAAGCAATTCCCCTCACTTACATCATTGGAAAATAGATAGAAATATTCATGCTTAATCACATCATCTGTTGATACGGGATCCCCCAAACAATCCTGACAGATCATGGTACACCTTTCCAGAACAGGGATGTTCAAGACCTATGTGAACAATTCCACATCAAACAAGGATTCTCATCATTTTACTACCCTCAAGGAAATGGCCAAGTCGAAGCTACAAACAAAACAATCTTGAAAATTCTAAAGAAAATAGTAAATGAATCAGGGCAAGACTGGAATTTACAGCTTAGTCCTGCATTATGGGCATACAGAACTAGTGTGAGAACACCAACAGGAGAAACTCCTTTCTCCCTAGTCTATGGAATAGAGGTGGTATTACCCCTCGAAGTGGAAATCCCATCCCTGAGAATATCATTAAAGAACTTGGTTTCAGACAAAGACTATAGAGTGGCACGACTCAGTGAGTTAGAACTACTAGATGAAAGAAGGCAGCATGCCTTTGACCACTTACAAGGCTATCAAAATTGCCTTAGAGGGAACTATCACAAGAAGGTAAAACCAAAAAAATTTGAGGTAGAAGACCTTGTCCTCATGGAAAATCAGAAGAATCAAGCAGAGCGAGTCAAACCTGTTAAGTTCGAGCCTAACTGGCTAGGACCTTTTGTTATTGTCAACTCTACTCAGAGTGGGGCATTCATACTAGCAACACCAGAAGGAGATCAGCTCCCCGGCTACATCAACAACATGCACCTGAAGAGGTTCTACCCTTAAAGGTCTCTCTGGTTAAGGCATTTATCTACATATCCAGAAATTACCAAAAAAATAAAAATAAAAAATACAAAAGTTACCTTGGTGAAAAGCTGGCAAACAGACGCCTTGGTGACAATAAAAAAAAGCAGAAAAGAAAAAAAAGAAAAAAAGTAAAGAGAAAACAAAATCGCTCTCTCAGTGAAAACCTAGCAATCAGGCGCTATTGAGTAGGTACCTTCGCGAAAACCTGGCAAACAAGCGCCAAGTGTTCAAATTCAGCTTCACCATCAATGAGCTCCAAAGCTTGAGCACACTTCAAAATGCAAGACTGAGTACCCAAGCAATATCCAGAAGCACAATCCACTATGAGCACAAAGCACTTACCCATGGTTAATACTGGTCCACTAGACTAGGGGGCAATTCTAAATGTCCTGAAAAAATATTAAAAATTGGAAAAACTCATCAAAAATCCTAAAAAGATCAAAATTCAAGAGAAAATCAATCTTCATAAAAAACAATCAAAAGAATTACAAAATCCTAAAGCAATAAAACCAACTTGGTCATTAAGAAAATCAAGGGGCAAGCACGCCCAATCAATCAATTGTCACAATCATCGGCTTTGCAAATTAGCATTGGGCCCATCTGACACAGCTTGATCAACTGCCAAATTGATCAAATAAAAAATCTATCAAATCAAAATTGTCACAATCATGAGCTTTGCGAACAAGCATTGGGCACATCTGACATAGCTTGATCAGCTGCCAATACAATCAGAACAATCAAATCTATCAATCAATATTGTCACAATCATGAGCTTTGCGAACAAGCATTTGGCCCATCTGACACAGCTTAATCAGCTGCCAACACGATCAAAGAAATCAAGCCAAACAAGCCTATCCAAAGAGTTGAGCCAATCAAGAGAATCCAACTGCATCGAGGTGCCACACAAAAATGTTGACTAGGTCAGTCAAGTCGGTCAGATGTCAGTCTATATTTCAGGGTTATGTTCTTATGCTACTCCAGGATCCACCATGTGAGGAGAGTAGATGTGATAGATCATGACTTAATTTCTTTGATTGTTGTCTGTTGAATGTTCATTTTGATTTTAGGGCCTTGATGATTTAGGATAAATGCGGTAGGTGTTGTCACTTATCTGGTAGCTGCGCAGTTCCACGATCTAAGCTTAAACCTTGGAAACAATTGGACATTCCTTCTCTTTTATTTTTCTTGTTTTTTTTATAGAATCAAGAGCTCGCAACAATATTCAGATGGACTTTGAGTTGCTTTGGAGTTCTATCTTGGTTTTTATGGTCTTTCTCTTTATGTTTCAAACAAGAGCTCACGATGCTATCCAGATAGACTCTAGGGGCATAGGAGTTCTATCTTGTTTTCTTGGCTTTCCCATTCGGAAATCAAGAGCTCATGATGTTATCCGGATGGACTCTGGGTGCATAGGAGTTCTATCTTGGTTTCTTTGTTTTAGATTAACTCAGAGGACAAGCGGTATCCAGATGGTCAATATCTGGGTGCTCTTGGCTCTCTTTCTTTTCAAACAGGGAACATAGTTGAATCCAGATGGTCAATATTTGGGTGCACTATGGGTCTCTTTCTATTCAATATCTCTACTCCTTCCGCTATCAAGAGGTCATGGTGGTATCCAGTGGTATGTGATCTGGATCATTCAACGCTCTTCTAAAATATCAGAAAATACAAAAAAAAAGATGCAATGATGACAATTATTGGAAACAGGGGCAGCGACCTTGGACATTCATCCTTTCTATCATATCATATCTATCTAAAAAATGAAAAAAAAAAATAGAGAACATCCTTTCTATCATTCCATTCTATAAGATCAATCTAAGAGCATATCTATCCAAACTAACTTCTTTCTAACTAACACATGCATTACTCAGATATTTGGCACATAGTAGTTGCATTCATTCATTAAGTGCATCAGAAAAATACAAAAACATGGTAGTTGCATACATCATAAA
>MU226071.1:5217849-5241696 GCA_018584345.1 Thuja plicata | reverse complement strand
TAAACTATAGCTTCATGGAAAGGGCTTGCCTAGTAGTGGTATTTGCCTCTCAAAAGTTAAGACATTATATGTTGTTGCATAAGGTGAAGCTCATAGCCAAAATTGATCCCTTAAAATACTTACTTAGTAAAATAGCTTTAACTGGAAGGATTGCGAAATGGGTAATGGTGCTTAGTGAAATCGACATTGAATATGTTGACAGGAAAGCAATCGAAGGTCAAGTTATAGCTGATCAATTGGCTGAATATCCTCAAGAATCTACACATCCTATTGAAGTGGAGTTTCCAGATTCTGAAATTGTTAATGTGGAAGCTAAAACATGGACTTTATACTTTGATGGATCTTACACCCAAAATAGTAGTGGAGTAGGCACTCTTTTGATTACACCACAAGGTTACACAATCCCAAAATCTTACAAGTTATTGTTCCCTTGCACCAATAACATAGCAGCGTATGAAGCTTTGGTCATAGGTATCAAGATGGCCTTGGAATGGAATGCCATAGAATCACAAGTCTATGGAGACTCTCAATTAGTCATCAATCAAGTTAATAATGAATATAATACTAAGGATGAAAAATTGATGCCTTACAAGAAATTAGTGTATGATTGGAAAAAGTAATTTTCTTTGATTACTTTTGAACAAATTCCAAGAGACAAGAATATAGCAGCGGATGCAATGGCTACTTTGGCATCTTTACTTCAAATTCCCGATCAAAATAAAAAGTATGAGTTCTTGGTGGATGAATTGGTTAAACCAACATTTGACCTACCTGATACCCAAATTATTGGCCTTTTAAATGGACATGACTCACTATGGTATGGACCCATCTATGCCTACCTAGAAGAGCAGACCTTACCTATAGACCAAACCCATGCTCAAAAGCAAAATTTCATAAGACAAGTGGCTCATTATACCATCCTTTCTGACACATTATATCATAAAGGTCTTGATGGAACACTCCTTAGGTGTCTAGAGGAAGATGAATCAAAATTAGCTTTAAAAGATGTCCACAAGGGGATTTGTGGGTCACATTCGAGTGGTTTAAACCTACCTAAGAAAATCCTACATATGGGGTACTTTTGGAAAACCTTAGAAAGAGATGCTTGTCAGTTTGTCAAAGTTTGTGCAAAATGTCAATACCATGGAGACATGATCCATGCACTAGCACAAGAGTTACACCTGTTTGTCACACCATGGCCATTCTATCAATGGGGTTTTGATTTGATTGGCATGATTTATCCACCTTCTTCAAATGGACACAAGTATATAATCACGACAATAGAGTACTTCACTAAATGGGTTGAGGCTGTCCCTTTATCAACTGTGATAGGGAAGAAAATTTCCATGTTTATCCTAAATCATATCATTTGCAGATATGGCATTCCTCACGCCATCATCACGGATAATGGAAAATAGTTTAAGAACAAATATGTTGATGAACTTTGTGACACATTCCATATTACACATCACTCTTCATCTATTTACTATCCCCAAGGTAATGGACAAGCAGAAGCTACCAACAAGAACATCCTTAAAATCCTTAAGAGAGTCATTGGCAAGTCAGGAAAAGATTGGCGTCTTCAAATCAATCCAACATTGTGGGCCTATAGGACTAGTATTCAAACCCCAACAAGAGCTAGACCTTTTTCATTGGTTTATGGGGCCAAAGCTGTTCTACCTTTAAAAGTTGAAATACCATCCGTAACAATCTCATTGCAAGGATTAATCATGGATGAGGATTATAGAGTTGCCCGACGACAACAATTGGAAATGTTAGAGGAACATCAAAATCAAGCCTATGATCATTTGAAAGTGTATCAGAATAAAATTTCAAGGAACTATAACAAGCATATTAAACCAAGAACATTTCAAGTAGGAGATCTAGTATTGAGAGAAAATAAAAAAAATCAGGCTGATAGAGAAAATAAAGGAAAGTGAGAAGCAAATTGGCTTGGTCCTTTTGTCATTGTTTCTTCATTTGGAATGGGGACCTACAAATTAGCCGATTGTGATGGTGATGAATTGGAAGAACCTATCAATGGCATTCATCTTAAGAGGTTTCATACCTAATTCGGAGGAAAGAGTATTAGAGGAAAGAGTATAAGTTGAGAGTATCAGATGAGTCAGCATCACCTTTGTACATGGAAAAAGTCAAAAATACCAAAAAAAATGAGAAAAATATCAAAACACAAAAAAATCAGAAAGTTCAAAAGCCAAACAAATTTGAAAAAGAGAAAAAAGTGACTTGGTGAAAACCTAGCAATAGGCACCTTGGTAGCAAAAAAATCAAAAAAGAGAAAAAGAACATTAATCCCAAGAGGTGAAAACCTGGAAACAGGCACCTTTTATCCCTTAGGTTTTTCCTAGTTTCATTTGTACATATTGCATTTCATCATCTCATTTGTCCATATCCTCATTGCATTTGTCATTTGTGCATCATCCTAATAAAGTCTCAGAGCTGCATTTTTGTTGCATCCTAGGTTCAGTCACCCTAAGTTTCACATTGATCACATTTATCACTTGGGGGCACGCATCATAGATTTTTGGTACCAGACAGATTCAATAGTGCAACATCTTGGTCACACATCATACACAGATTTTCAGATTTAGAAGAGAGATTTTTGGAACCTTTGATGGATATCATTGTGAATAACGCTAAACAGTTTGATCGTATAACATGATCCTTGAGTGTCATTAACTTATTTTATCAGGATTAAAAATTGACACACCCTAAATGATCAGACTGTCTGGAATTCTTATTTGAAAATCTTGATACATTTGACAAACACTTGGAAATTTTTGATGATTTTTTCATTGACCTTTTTCAAGTCATGTTCTTTTTAGCTAATCAATGATGTTTTGAATAGATCAGCAATGATAGAGACATGATGTTCTCTTAAGCTTCTGAGTGACTGTTTTGAGGAAGATCCTTTAACTTGTGTGAATTAGTCTGACAAAATGGTCATCAAAGAACCATCAAGGACATTCATATGGGAAGAAGGGTTAACCTTTGTTTGTTCACGCAAAAGGATACCTTGGCTATTTAGATTTTCCATATCTTAATACCAACATCCACTTGCAACATTGAATCCGATCAAACCGGTATTCATACTCCCATAGTTGGTCATTCAACTAGTAAGGGTTGTACTTGGTTTCGTAGAAGGGGTTACAACATGAGAGAAAGTCATATTCATTTTCTTATGGTTGCAATGGCACCAGTAAGGATTGTATTGACTCCTATTTCCACAACGCTCTATGATGAAAATATATCTCTGTTTGCTTTTCTTTCGCAAACCTCAAGGACACTTAGTTGCATTGCATCTTCATGTTAGATTAATTGCATCTTCATATTAGATTAATTGCATTTGTTGTTAGATTAATTGCATCTTCATGTTAGATTAATTGTATCTGTATGTTAGATTAATTGCATTTTTCAAGTTCGTTTAAAATGGCTTGTCTTTCTAGCATCTTTTCCAAGTTCAAGGGGGGAAATTCATGGTTGACAACACTTCATCAATTTAATGGTTTCATGTCATCAATATGAGATTACCTTTTGCATTCATAAATCATTAATCATTAATCATTATTCATTATATATTCATATCAAGTGAAAAGCAAAGAAAAGAAATATTAATCATTAGTCATTTATCCAAATCATTTAGAATTGCACATCATAAATTAAATTGCATACATCCAAAAAAATAAAAAGATAGTTTCATTCATTTACCATTGCACTAAGTATTGCATCTATATCATTGCATTGTATAAATCCATACATCATGTTTAAATCAAAAAATCATATCGAAATAAGTTGCATTAACATCATTTACATCCATTTATCTATGTCCTACTCTAAGACATTGCATCCATAGCATAATAGAAATAAATGCATCATAAAAGCATGTAGATATGCATAAAAGGAAATCTCACAAAATCCTCAAAAGAGGAATCAAAGATCATCATAGATAAATGTCCATGTCTATAACATAAATTAGTACATCAAAGGTACATCAACAAATGATCCATACATCAAAGTCCTGATCAAAAATACATGTGATACATTATCAATGTAATATCAAGATATCATAGATCTGTCTCATGACCTAGCAAGGGCACCTAATCCATCTCCAACAATACCTGTACCTGAACCCGCCTGCACCATCAGGATCCCTATCACCTAATCCATCCTGTGTACTAGGTGGTGCCTGTCTAGTGCTTGCACTAGTAGGTAACTGAGCTAATGTAGTCAAAAACTTCTGTAGCATAGTAGAAACCTGATCCAATCAAATAGTAACTATAGTCATCCATGTCTATAAACCTTGCACATCCTAAACTAAGCCATCCACAATGGGAGGAACTAGAGGTACATGTAATGCTGGAGTAGCCTGAGGTTCTAGTGGCGCTAAAGGTACCTGTTGTATCACCGGTGTCGTGCTACTCTGTGTATCAACCTGAGGAATTTGTCCCTATACTAGAACCCGTTTGGCCACCTGGACACATCTGTGTCTCTACCTGGCCCACTCTGCACCAACTCTAACAGGAGCCTGTCCCTGGGGTACCTGTGCATATGTTAATCTCTGTCTCAGCTACCTAAATCCACCACCTCGGCCTCTAACATGTCCACCCCTCATCTAAGGTCCTACAGCTCTCTGTTCTCTAGGAGCCCTAGGTTCCCTATGAATTCTCTATCTCCGAGGTCTCCTGCCATCATCACCATCATCAACATCATCTCCGTCATCATCTAAAAGCTCATCCACATCGGGAATAGGCTCTGCTGGGTCTGTAAATCTGACAAAGTGATGTTGTATAAACCACTCTCGATACTCGGTTGACATGCATGCATCTGCTACATGTGTCATCATATCCCACATAACATAGCCCAGCTGATCAATCTGTAAGCAGGCCAACTAATAGTCAACCTGTGCTCCCCACATAGATCTCTCAGCCTATACTCTAGCATAAAGTGCCATACCCTGAGGCATGTCCTGAACCCGACCGTACTCATCGAGCACTCTCCCAAAGAAAAATCTCTCAATAACTAGTGGTGATCAACCGATCATCCACCGAGGAAAAAACATTTATGGTAACTCATCATCATCCTCTCGCCAACTTTTATAAAGCAGATTTGGCCTCCATACGACCTGATCTATATCATCAATAGTGCATCTCCAAAAATCAACCTTTCTTGGATGATGTTGGACAACCATGCCATCATACAAAAATTCATACGGATACCCTCAGGCCTGCACTCATGCTAAAAATGGTCTCATGATAGGGATATGCTCCCAAGTTCACAACAGTAGTAAAACTGCACCTGTTGAAAGAGCTGCACTGTGCCTATATACGACCTCATGTAAATCATGGTATAAATACGCTAATATGAAAGAACCCCAATCAAATCTCTGAGGATGTGCAATCAAATCCTCTAGTATCCAGCCCCATCCGACCGCAAAGCCACGACCTCTCCTATCTGGAAGAAGTAATCCTCCAATCATTGCTCCTAACAATGCTGGCAAAGTAGGAAAAGAAGCAAACTATGCCCAAGTAAAACAATAATTATCAATGGTGTTGTCTAAACACCCGTTTGCATACCCTGCTATCATACACTGAATCATAATATACCCGCTCTCCATGAGTCAGGATTCTCAGTAATCTATATACATCCTCGGGCGTGATAGTCATCTCACCGAGAGGTAGATGGAATGTATTATGGTCAGAGTGCCATCGCTCTACCATAGCTATCAAAAGACCTCAGTTCAACTAAAAATGAGGGAGATCTAGAAGGAAACTAAGACCGTATGGCTCGATAGTCTGCCGCTCAGGCACCGTGAGCTCATCAACTAAATAAAAAATCTAAGATGCAATACCCAGTATCCACAACTTACGGTAATTCTCCTACATTTTGAAACAAAGTGACTCATATTATTCTTTCTATTGGTGGATCATTCTACATCAATCAAACACATTAAATCTTTCCTTGCTCTATTTTGAGCGTATCAACTTATTGCTCCTAACCTCTAGATCTTGAGACACAAGGACAATTTGTAATCATTTTTAATCAATCCAATTGACATATAAAGCATTCATCAATATGAATTTTCTAATATCCTAAACACTAAGTGACATTCTTGACATATATTTTCTAGCTTGGAGTTCAATTGAGTTATCTAGACGATCGATCGAAAGGACTTCATCTATTTTCTATCTCAGTTTTCAAACTTCATGGTAGGTGGCACTTTAATAAGTGTACGTGGTTTTTTAAGCCTCGCGGCGTTAAAATCATTACACATGACACTTTAATCATTAGAGGCGGTGCTTTTCTAAGTAGGTGTCCTTTTAAATTCCTACGCAACTTTTTAAGTATCGTAGGCGACCTTTAAAATATAGGGTTTCCTAGGTGGCTTTTGGCTATTTGGGTTGCATTTTTGCCCTAATTCTTAGGTGGCTGAGAATTGCTCCTACACAGCTTTTCAATGCACAGAGGTGGCTTTCCTCTACCCTAAGCGGCACTTTACCTACCCTACACGGGTTTTCACAAATTTCTACCTAGAAAGCATTAAAAACATGTAATAAATCCTATTTAAAGAACAATAAATGCACTAGGAAGGTTTGAACCACTCATCGGAGGGCCATAGTTAGGAGGTCTCTAATATCGGTGTGCTTGCTCGAACTGATGCTCTAGAATAGGGACCACCATCGTTGTCAATCGTCAAAGGATCAGAGAAAAATCTCAATAGTGAAAAGTGAAAATGAATAGTAAATTTGGGTTTCTCAACCTATTTAAGCTATTTTACCCTAATTTTGTGAGATTTTTGACCCAGTCAAACCAAATCTGCATATTCTACACACTGGGGCATTTGTTCAACATCTTTTCAGCATCATTATTTATCAGAAATGCAATCATCTTAGATATATTCTATCAGCAGTATTCATCAAATTTTCACATCTAAGATCAATATGCTTTCATTTCTGAGGGATCATCATCATATCATCAAACTGGGATTCTGCAGCATATCTTATATCAAATCTGGGGCATTCAAAATTCAAACTTTATTAATGGGGCATCAAATCAAGTTTCAAATTAGACTTTCAAATCAGAGCATGAAATCAGAGTTTCAAATCAGGTTTTCAAATAAAGTTTCAAATTAGAGTTTCATATCAGGGTTTCATATTAGAGTTTCATATCAGTTTTTTCTATCAGTCAATAATCTCATCAGTATCAAATCAATGATTAGGACATCAAGTTTTCTTTGAATCAATGCGCTTCGCACATCAATTGAAAGAGGGGCATTTGTAGACACCTAAATTTGACTAGGTGTATCTTAAGCATTCAAAATTGTAAATCTCAGCCAATTGCCAAAAATCTTATCTCAATGCATTAAAATGGATCAAATCAAATGGACATTTATCAAGCAAAGTGGACAAAAATCAAATTAAATCAAAGGATTAAATAATCATGAAATCAAATAATTAAATTCAAGCCTAAAAGGGATTAATCAAATTATACAATTCATTTTAATCAACTAATTGTATAGTTTAAATCAAAAAGATCAAATCCAACCCATTCACCCTTACATGGCTAAATTAATTAAATGATTGAATTATATAATTCCTAATTTTTTTGAGGTCAACCACTCAATTTTCCCTCCATTTGAAAATACCTCAAAGATTTTTACTCAACCAAGGCTTGATCATGATCAACTCACTCTACCCCCTACCCTTGGGAAATTGCTATAAATACAAGTCATTTTCTTTGTGTTTGGGATCCAAGATTTCTAGAGCAAAGCATCCTTATTATAGGCATTTGGAGAGCATTTGAGAGCTTTTGATAATATTTTAGCATTTGCATAGCATTTAGAATATCATGTTTAGAAGCATTTGTTGGTTTTATAGCATATCTTGGATCATTTTGAGCTAGATTAGAGCATTGTTTATCATTTTATTCTCATTCTAGGATTGTCCTTGAGAGAGATTAAGACTAAGAGCTCTCTTAACAAAGCTTAGATAGAGAACCATGAGATGTCATGGGTGTTAAACTTCAATTCTTAGATTAAATAGCATTTTCTTTCCATAGAGTTGTTGTTTCTAATCCTAATTTCATGAAGGTGTAATCACACACACACAGAGGGTATTATTGAAAAAATGATCAAAATTCCAAAGGATATTGGTGATACAAGGATTGGAGCTATGATAAAACTATCTATTGTTGGCGATGAAGTGGAAGACAAAGATAAGGGAAATTGAATGATAAATATGTCTAATGAGGTTCTCTCTTGTAATAAACATGAAAATAAAATCAGAAGAATGCATCTAGAGAACTTATTTTCTCTCATGATTATTTCAAGTTATAGTGAAGAGGAAGAACAAATGAGTGTTGGTGAATAGAAGGAGATTGTTGAAGTTGATGTATAGGATGTTGTTGGTAATGAGGAGCAGGTTGCTTCTCCTGTCCCAACAAATAAAGATGATATATCATTTCAAAATATTCTTGCTATGTAGAGTCATTCTGGAGGACTCAAGACCATTGAATATATATTCCATGAAGTTCCACCATATGTTCAACATATCTTTCTGTTTCTTTGAGAGAAGCTTGGGGTTATTGCCCCTCCTTTTAAATAAATCCATTAGAGTAGTGCATATGTCCAGGGGAAGCTTTTGAAGTGACCCTAGTGATCATTCTTAGGGGGGGTAGTGGTAAGTCTTTTTTTAGCCTTTTTATTTAATGGCAAAGAGGAATAAAAGACAAGGAAAATATTTATTACAGAAAAAAAAAAATTTATGAAGGTTAATGAGGAATGTTTCAATTATTTTGATTAGAGGGAGTTTATAGTGATTAATATCTTTATGAACCATTTTTTTTGAGGTTTTTTGTCATTAATGATAAATGGGGAGATTGTTGGAAATATATGTTTGGTTGTTATTTTGTTTTGTCATTGATGTCAAACATTGTGGTCCATGGGTATTTGCTGAAGACATGTTCAGGTATGTCTTTTGGTTTGGATAAGTCTGGAAGAAGGTAGCTAGTTTGAAAGAAGTAAGGTTGTGTGCTAGACATGATAATATTACAGAATAGTTAAAGATATGTATGTATTTTAAAAATTGTGTGAGAATGATGTTTTTGAGTACTTTAGTGTTGTATTATTAGGTCCAAAAGTCAGTCATTCAATGACACGTATATACAATGGAAGATGCCAGTTGTTTAGTTGCAATTTCATAAAGGTTCCCACTCCAAAAAAAGATTGAAGATGTGTAGATAAGATTTGTATTATATTATAGTATTGGTATTGGGTATGGTGTTTCATTGCGATCTAGAAATAGTTCCTGGTGATCCAAAAATAGTGTTACCAAGTGATGCAGTTATGATCAGTTTGTGTTCTAATCCAAAAATGTCTTTTGATGGCTTCTGACATTGACACCTAGCAAGTGATATGACATTTGACATGAATTTTGGACCTCACCTTAGTGTGTGGAGGTCTCGAGATAGCTAGAAAGTGATTTAGTTATTTGGGAAGTGTGATACTACAAGTTTTAGATAACTATGGAAGTTTCTCTAGAAATTGTAGATCTAAAATTAGGCTATGCACAATGTGTTCATGGTTTGTCTCTCTCCTAGAGTGGATCATGCCTCATTTTTTGGGTCTGGGTATTGCATTTGATGTTTGTCTGATATCCATACGAGTTTAGGTTATGTTTAACCTATGTTTTAATCTAGATGCTCTTGGCATGGACCTTATTATAATTTAATGTTGACATGGATTACTTGTAATTTTCTTTTTGTCATGACCGACCTTGTTACAATTCAATGACCTATCTTGTATATAAGTAGAGTGTGCTTTGGTAAAAGGTAAGAGATTTGTGAGTGAGGAAGTGAAGATCTATGAGAAATTTTTTTGAAGAGTTGAATTTAGTTTATGTGATAGTTATTTAAGAGTAGAGAAAATGTGTTGTTGAGGTTGACAAAGTTGTATAGGAGTATTGCATTATTTGGAGAATTTCTCTTTATCTATTGTGAAGAGTTGTATGTACCTTGTCCCTAGGATAGTGAGTCTTGGGTGTACAAGTTTGTTTCTACATTTTTCTATTTTAGAAATGAGCCTCTATTGGTAAGTCTTCAACAGTGAGATCTTATAAATATCCGGTATTATATTGGCAATGAGCCTTTGATTACAAGTCTAGAGCAGTAAACTACTACTATATTTGTAATTAGATTATATATTCAGTGAATTGTCTCTATGAGCAAGCATTGACCATGGTTTTTACCACCTTGGGTTTTCAACATGTAAAAATATTAGTATTGATGAATTGTTTCATTTCAATATTGGTCAAATGTATTATGAGATGAATATTTAAAATAGTTGAGTACTTAAGCTAGATTTTAGTTTATTATTGGGGGGTGGGCCTGCCCTGCCCTGCCCTGCCTCGCCCCCAAACCCTCAACATCTGGTGTGTGTTTAGTACAATATTCTATATCTAGGTTTGGAACTTCCTTCACATCTAAAATTTGAGCCCACTCTATTCTGTCCGAAAACCCTAACAAATCTTTCAACACATTAGGTTTTATCCTACCCAATGCCTAGCTCGATACCTTTGCAGGTCTCTTCATACATGGTCTTGAAATTTGCAGGCTTAGGAGCAATTGTAATCTTTTTCTAAACACATGGAAGAAGGTGTTCACACTTGGCCATAAAAAATTTCCCTACGTCTCCAAAACACAGGGCAACATGGGGCTTTGTCATCCAATTTCCCCCCTTCGAAGACCCACTGTGGCACAAGGTCAAACAGTGGAGGGCACAAAATTCCCTACACTTGTTACCGATTGCATACACGGCCCTACTCGATGCTGGTTAAATACCTTTGCAGGCTTGGGGTCGTTGTAATCTTTTTTTAAAATAAAAGGAGAAAGTTGTTCACACCTGGCCATAAAAATTCCCTATACATTGTTACTGATTGCATACAAGGGCCTACTGGATGCTAGTTCAATACCTTCGCAGCTCCCCTCATACCTAGTACTGAACTTCGCAGGCTTTGGGTAGTTTTAATCTTTTTCAAAAGACACGGAGAATGTTGTTCACACCTAGCCATAAAAATTATCCCTTCTCCGAAACACAGGGCTACATTACTATTTTTAATATTTCTCCATAATTTAAACACCCGACGTAAAACCCTCGCACTCTATGGTGTTATTAGTATAAAACATAGTTTGTAAACACTCTCCAAAGAAAAGATCTAAAAAAATCGTGGGTTTATATACATTTTAAAAAGAGTTCCAACAGAAAAAGAGTTTTAATAATTTGAGTATGTCCATACTTTGATGGTCTCTTAAAAACAGATGGTAAATGCAATAATAAGCTGAGAGACTTAAAAAGTCCCGCAGATAAAAAAAAATTGAAAACATTAGAACTCGACTACACAGCTTAAAACTTATTAGGGTACAATCCTTCCAACTCAACCAGCAGCCACTTTCACTTTCCAAGGGTAGACACAATGATCTGATTTTTTTCTATTTTTTAGTATTAAATGTCAGAAGCTATTGAATGAAATTTATAAAACTGGAAAAAAAAAAGAGTGCATAAAAATCAAAACATAATCAGATGTTGATTATAAAGCACCTCTAGAATTAAAATGTCAAAAAGAAAACTCTAGACAGCATTCATGATCAGAACAGTAACACTTGTTTTGTCAAGAAGTGCAATGCCATGAGATTGTGGGAGAGAAGCCTCCTGGCGAACTCCATTAATGGATTAATATTTCCCTGCGCCGACTAAGTAAACATCATTACATGATTTAAGAACATTGTACTCCCAAGGCTACAGGCAAGGCTTGAGCTAAAAATGGAAATCAAATGTTCCGTTAAGAGTTCCATGAATGGCAGAAAAGTTTCAGCTCTGTCAACACTTTAATCAACTTCCATTAACGTGCATATTAATAGAACTAAAATTCTCTGTCCAGAGTCTTACGAGTGGATATGAGAGTTTCAAACCTGCCATTCACGTACATAGAGATAGACACAGCCAACGACTGGTCGTCTATGCTCGATTTCACAACGTACCCACTTCATAATTTACTCTGCGTACGAGTTTCGACATTTTTTATTTCGGTTGTCGGGTGCATTATATTTGTTTTACGGTAAAAATATAAATTAGATGACGAAAGCATATACGTAAGGCCATTTTTATTCATTTGTTAAGGATAAGGTCCAGAACCTCCCTGTGTGGTATCACTTGCTTTATTCGTAAATTGTAACTAGAAAATACACAAGTCCTTATATAAGTAATAGATATCAATGAGAATTTGACAGAACTTGCAAAAGCACGCAAAATAGTCCGAAAGCAAACAGCCAACACGTCGTTTTGGTTTGGAACATCAAATGCCTCGAATATTAAACAAAGTTAAATGAAATAAATGATAGTTGGAATGGCAGGTAGAGCATATTTTTGCAGTGTGCTATTTATAAAAGTTAAGTTTAAATTAAATAAATGATAGGTGGAGTGATAGTTACAAGATAGTTTTTGGTGTCTTAAATAGTGATATTTATAATAGTTAGGTTTAGATTAAATAAATGATAAGTTGGAATGATAGTTAGGAAATAGTTTTTTAGTATGTTAAATAATGATATTGTAATTGTTAATTTAAAATTAAATAAATGGTCATTGGAACTATAAGTAGGAAACAAAATGATTTTTGGAATGATTGTTAGGTAACCCTAGTATATTTATTGTCCTCAAATTATGCAAGCCAGTAACTTTGTTATGGTCAATTCTACCATAGAGAACATTTATAATTTTAAAAAAATGCTATTCCCAAAATATAGCCTTGTATGCAGATGATCTAGTTCAAAATTTTAATGCAAAGTACTTGTTATTGGCAATGCTTCTAGTAAATGTGAATGATCATCGAATGACTGATTGATTAGATCATGATGAATTCCCATGGAAATCACTCAAAATAAGGAGATTCAAGTATCAAAATCAAGAATAGATGTGTTCTAATAAAGGCTAATAAATTATGTATACATACATACATACATACACACATAACAATATGTAGTTTTATAAACATGTTATTGCAAAGTGAGCCCTAAAGTAACTGTCATTGACATGGTAAATTTTATAATTGTAATTTGCTCCACAATCTCGTACATATGAATTCTAAACAAATTGGTATCTCAAAGAAAATGAAAACTCACAACCATTTATAAAGAGTAAATATTTAGATATAAAAGGGGCATTAGGCTTAATGTAAAGTTGTGGATCCAACTAGACATATGTGTGAGTGTGTTCTTATATCAGAAAATATGTGTGCTCCATGTGAATCTACAAAATTTAAAAAATTGCAACTAATAGCATTATCTCAAAATTAATAGAAGAACTTATATATGGTAGAATATGCATTATCTTTACATAGTTCATCCATTTGATGCATACAATTAAAGGATGACGGGAATAAATGAATAATAAATATAGGATAAATATAAAATAATATAAATCATATAAGGAATGAGTATTATGAGTACATCCTATGACAACCGAGTAAAAGATGTAGAAGGATAGGTATGTAATTATGTGTAGTATAAATACATATCAATGTACAAGGTTTCCCCTATTATGGGTGAATGCTAAGGTAGAAATGGACCTACATATAGAAGACAAGGGGTATGAGCAACTATGTTTTCCTATTGTGACTCTATGTACATGGTGAGGTATAGAAGGACACATCATAAGATCAAATAAGAAACATTCACCCCAATATGCTAAATGTATCTACAGGGACATAATAAGGCATGTAGACATAAGATTGTATGTAGAAAGGTAGAATGCCCCCTAATGTAATAACATAGCTATGATACAACAAGGACAATATGATAAAATACATAGAAAGGAAGATTCCAAAGTATAAAAGGATTGATATAGAAGAAAAATATGAATATTAAAATATAAAACTATCATTAGAAAATTCATGGTTCCCACCCATAACTTTACCCTGAATATAATAAGGATGACATGGTAAGTAGAGCATAGTATGGGCAGTTATGAGAACATAGTCATAAAGATTACTAGAAAATTAAGGATGACATGGTAAGTAGAACATAGTATGGGTAATTTTGAGAACATAGTCATAAAGATTATTAGAAAATTAGCATGATAAATCGTAAGATAAATAATTAATGCCAATTATAAAGTAGAATATTGATTAAAAAAAATAAAAAATATTTGATAAAGATAAATATCTCAGGCGTGCAAGAGTAAGAGAGAATGAGTTTAAAAAACTAAAAAATCAATAAAAGTAAAATTAAAATATGTGGATTTTTTAGATCTATAGAAGACTACTTTCTAAGTTGTCATTCATAAAGGTTTTTTTTTTTTTTTAAAAACAAAAGTGGACTAGCCACTATATATATTTATTAATATTAACTGATTCGAGGACTCATCTGGGAAAGAATCGTAAAGAAAACCCAAAATCCTAGTCCAATACAAGTAATTATGCAAAATATAAAATCCTATACAAATCTATCTAATTTCAAAATAGATTTGTGCTATGCACTGATAATCATTTCAAATTCGAAAGTAGTTGAATTTTACTCAAAATGGAATCTGCAAACTGCAAATTTATCCATATACATTCCAAAAGAAGACCGAAAAAAGTAAGACCCAACAAACATATCTTTATTCTTCCATGTCTTTTGTTTCTGCTTGCTGATTAATAGTGTTCCCACGATTAGTTTCCCAAGCATTTCCCCAACCAGCTGGAGGAGCAATGGGAATGTTTGTTATCTAACTGTCATTATCTTTAGCATTTTGTTCATGTACAATCCCTTGCAGCACAAACCCTTCATTTGGAGAAGAGCCCAATAAGAATGAAAGATTTAAATCCAACACAGTGGTGGGAAGTAAAGTATCCTCTGTTCTGCTTTCTTGATTTGACACCTGGATGAGTGTCCTCAGAGAGATATTGGGGGAACCCCAAATGTCGAGCATGGCATGTATTGTTCGCTTGATGCTTGTACCGAGCTCTTTACCCAAAGCCTTATACACGTCCTGCAATGTATTTTCAACAAAGCAGAAGCTATGTTTCTCTAGTTCCTTCTTAATGTTGTCATATACCATAATGCATTTGTGCTTTGCCAGCAGCTAGTGTCGGGAGAACAAACCACCCACTAGAGCACACCCCGACCACAAATTATATTTATGTATTGCAAGCATTAACTGATTATCTTTATTACAAATTGCATATGCATCATTAAGGTGTAGTTTAATGCTTGTTTACATGCATGTTAGATAAAACAATTAATTGAATATACATGGTATGTCGAAGATGTAGTGTGTGTGCCATAAAATATCCAACATGAAAACAATGACATTGAGTTAGCAATCCTTTTAAGGATATTTTATTTTTCTTATTACTAACTAATTAGCTAGTATGGTATTGCATATTCTTATTCGCTAGCATATATCAATAATTTATTATTGATATGTTTAGTAATAGAGATGCAATATGAACTATTATTGAAGTCTTTCAAAGACCATACAATATGGAATAGTTGTCATCATAGCTTTGACGATGTGAACTACATTGTTGTTAGAGGTTGTAGATCATGGTTTAATCAAGCTTTGTGCAAGAACATACTTGGTTGTTCCATATTATCTTTACATTAAATATCATGACCATTATGTAATGGAAAGCTCTTGAGTGCACAATGACTCTTTTCATAGCATATGGTTGTAATTGTGAATATACTATAGAATGTTTAGCACAATGCCATGTGAATCTCTAGATCACTCTTAGTTGTAATTTTGATAGTGTTTAGGATTTATCTCCTGATAGATGATATTTTATTTTCAATATGTAAATAATAATGCTAAATAGATTTCATGAAGCTTGCAGTGATCACATAGTTAAAACATTGGCTATGATTTGGACTAAATCTTTTAATGTTAAGTGGAATAATCACTATATCGTAGAGTGTTACTCCTAGATATGACAATGCTATAAATGAATTTTAGTTGGAATGGATGATCAAATGTGTATAGGCTATAAATCTAGTTAAATTATGATAAGATTTAAGATCTCCTAATTTCTTTAAGACACAATGTTAAAATAGATGAAAAACTTAACAAATTTTATAACAAATAATAAACAACATAAATCTAATAATAAATTATAAGTTTAGCATTGAAATTCTACAAGTAAAATTTAAAATATAATTACAAACAATCACATATCCTACTTTCTGAAAAAAAAAATCACGTAATTTAAAATGTCACCTAATAGAGGTATCTACCTATTTTTAGATGCATTCAATTTTTTCCTTTTCATTCCAACTCTGGGTCTAAGAATATGTAGAGGTCAATTATATGTCATTTGGGTACTAGAATACCATATCCTGGATATGGTCAATTTTGGAAGATGCTGCAATTTAGGAAGATGCTTATCCTCAAAATGAAATCTGGAATATGGGCTGACCCGTTTGGTTCTCTCGGAAGATGAATGACAAGATGCATAAGGAATTTTAATTCTTTATTTTTTAATTTCTTTGAATATGGTGTGTATATATACACATGCACACATGTGTATATATATATACATACATATGTGTATATATACACATGCATATATATATATATATATATATATATATATATACACACACACACACACACACACACACACATGTATGTATATATGTATACATGTGTGTATATACACACATATACACATGTGTGTGTATACACACATAGACATATACACACATTTGTCTACATATACACACATACACACACATATTTATACACATATATTGTTAGAATGAATTTAGAATAACTGAGAGGGGAGGGGTGAATCAGTTATCCTCAGGTCTAGATGTAGCAAATAAAACTTTCTGTACTTCAGATCTACTTGGCAGTAGTAGCATAAATCAACAACTTTAATCAAGCAGTTTACTGTCAATTGAAATTAGCTTGTAGTAACATAACAGTAAACCAAACCATAAGCATTCACACAAGTTGACACAAGTATTTAATGTGGAAACCCAATATGGGAAAAACCACCAGTAACATGCTACCAAGTTTTCACTCTTCTGAAGTGATGCATTGTGAGGAGCCAACCCTGTTAAAGGTTACAATAACACACTGCTAGGTGTGACCTAGTTAAAGGATTTAATCACCCTATCAGGAGTGGCCTTGTTAGAGGACTTAGAACATTCCAATCTGAATGTCATCTTGTTAGAGGATTTATACAAATGACTGTCAAGTCAACCTTGTTAAAGGATTTAACTGATACAATGGTAAGAAAGTAATCAACAGTTTGTGATCTGATACATACAACTTACTTTGCAATTCTGATCCAATTACAGCTCTGATGTTAACTTACTAGATAGCCTACATTGTCATTTCAACCTTATGATCTGCTTGGAAATCCGTCAAGCAATCACACATGCAACTTTCTGCTTCTGCCTTTTTCCTTCTCTACTGGATCATGCCGAATAGTAAATCAACTATGCAAACCTTTTGCATACACATGCATACGTCCGCACACAATGAATAACCCCTTGAGGTTATCATATACATCTCTTTCTAGGTCAGATACATCTTTTGTCACTTAAACAAGATCATAGATCATAGGTTAGGTCAGATCCAACAGATCATCCCATCTTTGCATTACATTTACTTCTCCAAAGTAGTCTCTAATTAAATCTTGAAACCATGCATTAATTACGGTTACCCATACATTAAGTGATGTGAATCAATCTTTAATTAACATTACATATCCCAATAAAATTAACTAAGTCGGCCAGAGATCTCAAATCTCATCATTAATATAATTACTGTAAGTCGGCCAACATCACTGTTTTCACTCGGCAATTTCAATGGTGCTCGGCATTGAGAAAATTTTTTCTCGTCACAAGCAACTTTGCTCGACACAAGCCAAACTTGCTTGGCACAAGCCAAACTTGCTCGGCACAGAGCAGCCAGAAAAACTGTCTTTGAAAGATAAACAACAAATTACTTTGCTAGAGTGCCAACTGATCAAATACCCTTTGAATTGCCTTAACTCAACCATTCACTTGGTCTTCTTGTTAAATCTTCTTCATCAACAATAGATATGATACTTAAACAGATAACAATAGTCTCACTAGTAAAGGTTTGACATCAATGACAAAAAAAATAATTGCTTGCATTGTCACTTTCCAACATATGTGTGTATATATATACACATGTGCATATATACACATATAAGTGTGTATCCATGTATACACATATACACACATGTGTGTCTATACATATATACACACATTTTTGTATATATACACACATATACACACCATACATATGCACATACAAGTGTATCCATGTATACACATATACACATACAAGTGTGTATCCATGTATACACATATACACACATGTGTATATATATACATACATACACATATGTGTATATATATACACACATACATGTGTACATATACACACCATACATTAGTGTATATATATACACATATACACACATACATGTGTATATATATACACACAAGTTTATATATACATATATAAGTGTGTATCCACGTATACACATATACCCAGATATGTATATATATACACACATACACACACATGTGTGTATATATACACACATGTATATACATAGATGCATATATACACACATGTGTATATATATACATCCTTATAGCAATATAATATAGATCTTTATAGTCGCGGATCCCACGAAATATTAATTTGCTTTTGTAAAAATTGGAATTGGAATTCGAAATTCCAATTCCACCTATTTAGGTGGAAGATTGATATACTCATTTTGAGGCAAAATGAGAATTTCGTAGTTCCAATTTCTTTTTTATTCATGGACCCAAATATGGAATTTAACATTATCGGGAATTAGATAATGCCAATTCCTGTCATATTCCAGAAAACAAACGCCCGAGTATAGACAATGGTTAGCGAAAAGGTTTCGCAAATGCGAATGGATGTTGACGATATATTCTCTCCTACTGAGAAACTTTGTAATTTTTTTTTAATGTAACATCGTCACACAGCTATCCATTTTGTAGCGCCATTCATTGAAGAAACTCAATGCACGGTTATTATAGCATCTAGCATTTACGTAAGCACTTCCATCATATTACTTGTCATTTTATCTCAAAACAAAAATGTATCTATGTTTGCTTTGTTTCGATAAATAAAATAACAATACAATGGGTGTATGTTTTCCTTGGAATCTAATTATAAATACAATGCAGCTCTGCCATTACGAACCAGTGAAGCCTGAGTTGCATTGAAAGATGGGGTCATTGGATCAGCAACAAGGAATCAAGCGGCCTCATGTAGTGGTGTTCCCTATACCCTCCCAGGGTCATATGAACCCATTAATGGAGTTTGCGAAGAGGCTTGTCTGCAAAAACCTGCAAGTGACCTTCATCACCACACAGAAAATGAGAGAGCAAATGATAAAAGCTCAGGATGGGGTTGCTTCTCATGTGACCACTGCTTTGCACGATATCAGAATTGAAACCATTTCAGACGGGATTTCTCCTGATTGTGAAGAGAAGAAAGACATGGCTATGATGTTTGATTTGTTCCGAAAGGTGGGAGGTTCAACATTTGAAGAGGTGATAGAGAATCTCAATTCTCAAGGCAATAAAGTCTCTTGTGTTGTTTATGACTCTTTTGTGGATTGGGCTCCCGATATTGCAAAAAAGTTTAATATTCCTTCAGCGTTTTTCTGGACGCAGTCATGTGCCCTTTATTCTATCTATTATCATTTTCACGCAGGAAAGGGTAAGATTATCTTCATCCAAATATTTACTGAATATCATTGGGTTTTTCAATATTGCTTTTCTTGGATAGAATACTCTCAGTACCTTATAAAACTATTTTGTTTTGGAGCTAAGACACTATTTGTATCATAATTAGGGCTCTTTAATAAAAAAATATTTATTTATTACAGTTTAATTGTTAAATTGTTAGAATACAATTTTTCATTTAAAAGCTATCATTTTTTATTTATGATATTAATTATTATTATTTTATATTATTTGTTTCACTTTGATCATTCTTTTTGTTTAAATTTGATTTTAGATTTTTTTTTTCATCATTTGAAATTGTGTGGTTAGTTTATATATTCATTATAAAAATGATGATGATTAAAAAAAGTTATTACTAAACAATTCCTATCAAATTGTATAAATTATTCATAAATATTGCATAAACAATTGATTTATATAAAATTAAATAAAAATAAATCTTCTAAATCTTATCATGAAATCTTTATCTTTTAGCTACCTACAACCTTTTATCTTTGTATTATATGTTATCTTTTTGAAAACTAAAATTATGTGAAAAATTATTATTGTTCTTTCATCTTATCTTCCTAAATGAAACTTATAGGACTGATAGAACTTTTGTTTCAACAATTTATAATAATATTCCCTTTCATAGAGCCAATTGCTATTTAATAAAATTTTATTTACGTCCACCATAATTGTCTTTCTCTAAATGGTTAGTCAAATCTGATTATTTCTGGATTGTACTTTCTTCCCTCCATAGGTGCCCTAGATGGATGTTTCAATTTACAATAACATTAACTTATTTTCATAATTCGTGATTATGTATATGCCTAAAAATTTGATATCTACATATGAAAATAAATTATTTGAAAAATAATTAATTCGGCCAGTTACAGGTAAAAGTACAATATTGTAATAGATACAAATTATATTTGAGTTTATGGAAAATCTATTTGTATTATTTAAATTTTTAATATTGATTTCCTGTTTATAATATTGGTGTCTAGTGAAAGCAAAAGATGAAGCGGAGAATGCAAGAAACTGTATATCAATATCAGGGCTTCCGGAATTATGCCAATCAGATTTGCCATCCTTTCTACAACCATCAAATACACATGAATATCTGTCACGATTTGTGTTGAACCAATTCAGTACTGCTTCTCAGGCCACATGGATACTGGGAAACTCCTTCAATGAGCTTGAAATGGCAGAGATACAATCCATGGATTCCCTAGTTCCAATAAGGACAGTAGGCCCTCTTCTTCCCTCAGCTTTTGTAGATGGAAATAACCCACAGGACCAAGATGTGGGCACACATCTTTGGAAAGCAACAAACTGTATAGATTGGCTCAATACAAAGGAAGCGTCAACTGTTGTATATGTTTCCTTTGGAAGTTTAGCTATCCTCTCGAAAGAGCAGATCATAGAAATAGCCCTTGGGCTAAAGGCCAGTGGATATTCCTTTTTGTGGGTGATTCGTCCTGATGACAACAAAGAAGAAAATAACAACACACATGATTTCCTAGATGGTTTTCTTGAAGAAACTATGGATCAAGGGCTAGTTGTACCATGGTGTGAACAGATAGTAGTTCTTAATCATCCTTCTGTGGGTATGTTTGTTACACACTCTGGATGGAATTCTACATTAGAAAGCCTTAGTTCTGGGTTACCTGTTGTAACTATTTCTCAGTGGAGCGATCAAACAACTAATTCTAAGTATATTGAAGATGTTTGGAAGACTGGGATAAGATTGAACAAAGCAGGAAATGGGCCAGTTGGGAGGGATGAGGTGGAGAAATCTATAAAGACAATTATGGAAAGTGAAGAAGGTGTAGGATTGAGGAAGAATGCTTTGAAATGGAAGACATTAGCAAAGAAAGCAATGGTGAAAGGTGGATCTTCTGACAAGAATATTGATTGGTTTGTTGATGAAGTCATTGCTAGAACTTCGCTTGCTTGATAGTTATTATTTATTGGAACTAAACTTCTAATTTCCAAACTAAGGCACTGGTTTGTAATGTTGATGTAAAAAAATTATTATATCTTTGTTGTTGTTTCCTTTTAAATATTCAATTGCAATCAGCTAGTAGCACTTGACATTAACAAAATAGATATTTAGCAAGCTTCTAAAATGAATGAGACAATTCATTATTTTATATCGATTTGGTCCACCCATCAGATCATAGCACCGTGGGCATATATCATAATTAGTCTTCCGTAAGGACTTCAAGAAGCAAGTTATAAATTTTAAAAAACTATTTAGTCCATTTCAAGGAGGATGTGTGTAAATCTAATGTAAATGAGGGAATTTAAATTTGATGTGTGCTTGATGTAGAACATTAATTATATTTATTTATAAGATTAAATTGTTTATTTTCTAAATGTTTTAAATATTTCTTAATAGATTTCTAATAAAGTTTGGTAAACTTTCAATATTTATATCTATTTGTTCAAAATTTATATTTATTACCCTAAACATAGTCATTTGTATTTTATTTCACATTTCTTCTTCATTTTGCAGTACAAGTTGTAATTTAGAACATAAACTCTCATGTATTTAACTTCAAAGCCTCCATATACATTAAATTAAATAATATGTTCAATGTCTGAAACTCCACTTCTGACAGACTGCCCTACAATCATCACGTTTGGATAGAACACAGCTTTTAGCTCTTTGGTACAGAATTCTGTGAGGCCAAAACTCTAGCTTCCATTCTTCAATCAAATCTCTCTGTTTTTTATTTCTTTCATTTTAACTAATGCAAAGAAAAGGCAGCAATGAAGACAACCAGAGGTGCTGCAGTTACAGCAGTCGTGAAGCCAGTGGATTTAGTTGTCTATTTTTTCTGATCAATGAAAGGGGGATCGAAGAGAGCGCTATGCCTGGTGAAAGTGAAAGACTAGATTAATAGAACAACACAGGAACTATAAAAAAAAACATAAAACATAAAATGAAACCAAAAGGTCTATAATTATACTAAAGAACTGTCTAATGAAATTATTAATTTTAAAATCTAGACTTATAGCTTTTGGAGTATCCCAATCTCTTTCTCAAGAAGTATTTCAATACATAATATTTATAATACCTTCCATACTAAGTTCTAGTAAATAATATAATGATCTTCAATTGCTTGAGAGCCTGTAGATAGAAAAACAACACACTAAACATTGACTTAATACTAAGCATTGTTTCAGTGTGTGCTGTTTTGAGACTAGCACACATTCAACGTTGTCTGTTTGCAATAATGTTTACAAAGTGTCGTTTCCCTTTGCACAACTTTCACCTTGCCCATACTCATGCTCGCATTCAGTGAATTTTTTTAATACGAACCTCCTTAACCAAGTATCTAATAATGCTAATAAAATTAATATACATTACATTTAAATTACTATTTAAATGTAAATGTTTAAATTTATTTTATAAGTATATGTATTGTGTAAAAATTAATATTTAATAATCATTTAATAATATTAATTCATGATGTAATATTCTAACAAGTGTCACATAGTGGCCTCCACTTGCCGTAATTAATTATAATTATAAATTTAATTCTAATTTTATTATAAATATTAATAAAAATAAATATATGTAATGACTAACACTTATTATATAATTATAGTTATTTATTTCTTTCATATATATATGTAAATTTAATATTAAATTTGTAGTGATATGAAAATAAAAGAAAAAAATCAGGGATAATCGCTCTGCTAGGGTTTCATGTGTATGGCGTTCTGTCTGTGTTTCTGCTCTGGGCCATCCATCTGTCACACCGCATTAACTATGGGATCTTTTTTGCATTAGGGTTACCTTATAGTATGGCTCCAGCCAACTTCGGCCCAGCAGTTGCTGCTGGTGCGCGAGTTGAAGCTTCAGATAGCCATGGTGCCTCCTCTCAACAAACGTCCCCGCAAGTTCATCCCGAAGGTCTTTCACGAGGTAACCCTGATATTGTTCTTAATCCACAGGAATTTGATTCTGCTTGTGAATGGTTAGAAAAGCATACATTGATTGGATATTTTGTGGGTCGTACTCCTCCTGAAAGT
>MU226071.1:5175348-5209885 GCA_018584345.1 Thuja plicata | reverse complement strand
TAGTCAAAGGATCCATTCTATGTAGGAGAGAGATCAAAGTTAAAAAAAGTTAGTAGTTTTTTTTCATGGAGTCAAGATCCCCTTGGTCTTGTTATTCCTCCGGCAGTAGTTATGGAAGATGTGAAGTATTGGAATAAGCATGCTTTGATCAACTAGTTTCTTGGGATCCAAATTTCTTTGTCGAATCTTGAATCCTGGATCCGTCATTTGTGGCAAGTGGAGGTGATATAAATATTATATTGGTAGGGAATAGTTATTTCTTGGTGGTTTTCTCTTGCTTGTTTGATTGTGACTACATCTTTGAGGGTGGACCAAATTTTTACAATTGTGTGTAGTTTTTGTCAAACCTTGGGATACAGGGTTTAATTCTATGTAGCATCTCCCATCGTGAGTTCCAGTGTGGGTTCAATTTCTATGACTTCCTTTAGTGGTTTGGAGAGAAGACATCATGTGCCAGATTGTTGCGTTGCTTGGAAATCCAACTATGATCATACATAAATCCCTTGACAAAAAGGTTATTTCTTATGACTTCATTTGTAGTTAAATTGATTTAAATAACCCATTGCCAGATTGTTTGGAAATTTTCCTCGGCTCTTCTTCATGGGAACAACAGCTAGACTATCAATCCTTACCTTTTCACTACCAAATATTCCATGAGTATGGGCACTTAGCGTGTATGTTCCCTCAATCTTCTTAGGGGTATGGTGGGGGGTTTTGGTGGACCTTCTTCCTACTTTGACTTAAAGATGGATAATGCTGGTAAGACGAAAGCTCAGAATGATAATGTTAGAAAAGAGAAAGCTTAGACTGAAAATGTAGGTAAAGGGAAAGCTCATATGTATACTATAAATAAGGGGAAAGCCCAAGAAAATGCTATAGGTCCTTATAAGGATGACTTTATTCTTTCTTGAAACCAAGCTAAGGGGAAGGGACATAAGTGACCCTTTTTAGATTGACATTCGGATGCAGGTTTTAATCGATTTGAAGTGCTGAATAATATGACCTTAGAAGAAGGTAATCCTCTAGATTTTTATTTGGTGCAGTAGGTGCAGATGTGGGGATTCCTATCCTAGATTCTCATATTGTGAACCATGATAAAGATGTTTAGCAGCCGATTGATATACCTATTGGTCATGGGTCTGGTGCCCTTGTGGTTTCCCCTGAACCAGAAACCAATGATATTCTCTGGGAAGATTTGGTTAAAGATGTGTTTGCATCTGGGAAGGGAAAGGGGTCTCCTCTTTCATTAGGCTTGAAGCAAAGACCATTTAGGGAAGTCTCTTTTGTTACTCCTTCAAGAAGCGAACGCAAAAGGGATTAGGAGAAAATTCAGCTTACACAAGATTTATTGGTAGAGTCAAGGGTAGTTAGGCCCATAGATGTGCACTTTCCTGACCCCACCAAATTATCATTCTCTCATGGATTGTTAGGGGGTTGAATAGAATTCCCAGAAAAAAAGCTATTAAGGATTTGGTGGCTGATCACTCTCTGGACATCCTGTGTATTTAGGGTAGTAAGCTTTTAGTGGATTTCATGTTTCGATGTGCCTCCTACATTTGGTATATTGGTAAATGTCAATGTATGGGATCCAAGGGGAGCTTTGGTGACCTGGATATCTTGTGGGACCCTAGGAAAATCATCCCTCTATGGTGGATATCTTTTCATTTGGCTCTTTCTATGGTTACCTCTAGTCTGGAAACAGGTGAGATGATTATGGTCACTAATGTGTATACTCTTGTTGATCTCCCTGGAAATATAACGCTTTGGACCCATATATGGTATTTTAGAAGTTTTCATCATTTGTTTTCTTCGATTTAGCTAGGGACTTTAATTTAGTTTTAAGTTTGGAGGAGTAAAGAGGTGGGCTTTCTCGTTTGGGGCCTTCTTCTGGGCTTCTTCATGAAAATATGGATATTTTACATCTTTCTGATGTTAAGCATGTTAATAAGCTCTTTATGTAGAATAATAGAAGGGATGGATATGGTTCTATTTTGGAATACCTGGATATATTTTTGGTATCCTTCTTTTGGAATAGTGGTAATCTCTCTCTCTAATTTTGAATTTTGGATTGAAGGGGTTGTGATTATAGGCCCATCAAGCTCTCAACTAGTCGTGTTTATATTCCAAAGAATCCCGTTTTTAACTTCCAGTTAATGTGGCTTCAAGAATCTTCTCTTCATGATTTAATGGTCAATTGGTGGAGAGATGATGGTCAGCTTATGGCACTTCTATGTTCTCCTTTTCTAGAAAACTTTAGTATGTCAAAAGGAAGTTGAAGAATTGGAATAGGACTTTCTTTGGTAATATTCACGCCATGAAGAAGAGGGCTCAAGAATGTCTGGCAGTCATCGCAAGAAAGATTTGGGATCTAGGTTTATTGGAAGCTCTTGGCAGAGAGGAATCCCAGGCTTCTAGGGATTTAAAGGAGTGGGATCTTAGAGAGGAAATTTATTGGAAGTAGAAGGCTTAGATTGACTAGCTTCAAGAAGGGCATAAGAACACTTCATTTTTTCATAAATCTATGCATAGTTGCTGTAATAGGAGTTATATATCTCTCTTGTTAATTCTGATGGGTGTCTTCGTTGCAAGTTGTGTCCATGAAAACTATTTGGTTCTATTCTACTCTTTTTTCAGATGATTCACCTCCTGGTGACAATGAGGAGAATACTATCTTGTCTTGTATTCCCTCTATCATGACCAATGAGATGAATGACTCTCTTATGAGGCCAATATCTATGTATAAACTAGAGGAAGTGGTCTCTAGTATGCATAAGGGCAAGGCTCCTGGGACCGATGGCTTCCCTATTGAATTTTTCCAAGAATTTTGGGATATTATTAAATAAGACCTTCTTGTTGTGGTTAAAGAATCCTACTCTAACAAGAAGATTCTTAGAGCTTTGAATGCTATATTCCTTGTTCTTATTATGAAAAAATATGGGGCTAATCTACTAGATTTCTTCCATCCTATTTCTCTCTGTAATGTGGTCTATAATGTTATTACTATGTTAATTGCAGAAAGGATTAAAGTTTGGCTTCCCATGGTTATCTCAGATGAGCAAGGGGCTTTTGTTTCTAGGAAACAAACTTTGGATGGATTGGTTATTGCCTCTAAGGTCATCCATTCTACATCTTCTTCTAAAGAGTGCTCTATGTTCATTAAGTTGGATATGGCTAAGGCTTATGATTGAGTTAAATGGTACATTTTGCAGAAAAAGCTTCTTGCATTTTGCTTTAGTTTGTAGAGGGTGAGTTGGATTCTGATCTATGTTACTTCTTCCTCCTTCTCTATTCTTTTTAATGGATAACATTCTGAGTTACTGATGCCTAGAGGGGTCTTTTCCAGGGAGATTCTCTCTCCCCTTATCTATTTATTATAATGGCAGAGGGCCTTGGAAAATTTATTAAATCTCTAGTTTCCCAAAATTTGATACATGGCTGACGATGGGGAAATGGTTTTCCCAGTCTCTATCATCTCCAATTTTTTGATTATAGTGTTGTCGCTAGTAGAGCTTGGATTCATGAAGCTTAAGCCTTTAGGATCACTTTGGATACTTATTTGGTTTCCTCGGGTCAGAAAATCAATGACCATAAATCCTCCATTTACTTCTTCAGTACTTCTAGGCCTATTCAATAGAGTATTTATATTATCCTAAGATTATAGATTGACTGTCTCCCTCTAGCTTAACTAGGCATTCCTATTGTTGTTAGAAGACAACTGAGGCTCTTTTGGCAGAAATTGATTGATAAGATGCATCATAAGGTTGATCATTGGACTCATAGAAGGCTCTTTATGGATGGTCAGGCGACTCTCCCGCAATCTATGATTCAAGCTCTTCCTATTTATAGAAGCATGGTTAAGGCATCCCCAATGTATTATCTTAAGGAGATTGATGCCTTGCCATGCTAGTTTATTTAGAGTGGTAATTTTCAAAATTCAAAATGGAGCCTCATCAATTAGGATATTTTTGTAGGTACAAGAAGGAGGGATGTTTGGGCCTTCATTCAACTACCTTGAGTGGCCAAACTCTTTCTACCAAGCTCTACTTGCATTGGTGTTCCAGTCAGTCTCAAGCTTGGACTCGTATCCTGTTGCATAAGTATTTATCATGAGTTGATCTGGTGAGTGTTCCTATATTTCCTTTGGAGGGAAGAAGTTCTATGATCTAGAATACCCTTAAGCCAAGTGTTTACCTATTGAAGGGATGCCTTTTTGGATTTGTAATAGAGGTTTTGAGGCTCTATTATGGAGTGAATCTTGGAATATAAACTCCCCTCTTTTGGTCTCTCATATGCACTTTTAAGTTCACTATGACTCTTTTCTTTTTGCTGGATGGGTTAAGATGGATCATTATAAGGACTTCTCTAATTTGGGCCTTGTTGTGGGTTATAGATAGAAGAATTCTTTTGACTGGCCTTTGAGGGGTTCAATGAGGGATCAGATGGAGCTTTCATAGATTTTGGCTTCTAGGGAGTGTGGCTCTTTGCAGGAACTTGATGTTATTTATTGGGAAAGTTCCTCTTCTGGTAAGTACTTTGTTTCTATAGGGCATCTTGAGCTTACTAGATAGTTTTTTGCCGATGTGGAGGTGCATTGGTGGAAGCAAGTTTAGAATTCATCCTCTTGGCCTAAGTATCAATTCATCCTCTTGTTGGTGATTCACAACTACTTCCTTATGTGGGATAATATTTGCAAGCGTGGCTTCCATGGCCCCTCAATCTATGTTATATTCTATAATTTTCAGGATTTTGTCTCTCACCTCTTCTTTTAGTGTTCCTTTATCAAGCATATTTGGCACTTTTGGTGGAGTGCATGGGGCTTCCCTTGCTGGCATGTCTCTTCTCTGTCTGTGCTCTGGGACCAATAGGGGAACTCTCCTTCTAGGTCCTTTTTTCTTCAGGGTGCTTGGGCTATTGTCCCTTTCTTTAATCTTTATCATGTCTGGCTGGAAAGAAATAGGAGGATCTTTCAGGATGTTAGGTTTGGGGTCATGCACTTGTGGGGGAAAATTATTCATTCTCTCAAGGAAAATGTTCTGACAATACATTATTTGCCTTGAGGTTTTGACCTTGTAGATGTGGGTATTTTTACACACCTTTCTTTTCCTCTACAAGAGATTTTCCCTTTGTTTTCCACCGAACACTTTCGAGGTAGAACCAGGTATCATTCTTAGCAATTTAATCATGAGGGCCATTGGGATCCTCCTTTGCCTAGAGTTATTAAAATCAATAGTAATGGCTCTTCTCAAGGGAATCATAGTCCTACAAACATAGGGGGAGTAGGAAGTAGCAATTCTAGGGAAGTTTATCTTATTTTTTTCTATTCATAAATGTTATCATACCAGTAATCTTATCAAGGCCCTGTCCATCTCGGTTGTAGTAGAACATTATTGTGTACGTGGCTAGTGCAAGATCATTTGTGAGGCTGATTCACAGATATTATAAATTTATTGAATATATAAGATCTTACAGATGTGTCCTTATGATTTCATTTGGTTATTAAGCGGTTCCTCTAGTTATGAAAGTCTATTGATTCTATCATCTTTACGTATATCCCTCGTGAGTGGAAAGGCATTGTTGATTTCTTGGTTAAATGGGCTTCCAAACATTTTCAAGGTTGGAATATTGTTGATCAAAGACATCTTCCCCCTAATCTTTCTCATGAATTGGATCTTCTTGTGGATGGGGATAAGCCTCACTAGAGCTCTTTGTTTCTTTTGTTGTTATGTTCTCTTTGTCTTTCAATAATTTTGTACCCCTCTTTTAGTTTTATAGAGTAGATAGGATCCAAAGCAAAGAGAAAGAAAAAAGATATTCCACATTGGTAGCAACTCAACTTGGTAGAGAGGAAGATGGTGTAGATCAGGAGCTACTAGTGGGTAATCTTCAGGATCAAGAAAGAAAAAGATTTATAGGTAGAGCCATGCAAGAAAATGGTAGGACATATTGTCAAATGAATCAACAAAAAATTTCAACCATATCTAGGGTGGTCACGAGAGGAAACACCATCCTACTCAACAAGATCCAAAATAGATCATCCAAAGAAGTTCATTCAAAGAAAATAGAATAAATTTGATACTATGGTGAAGAGATCAAAATAATCATGAAATAATTTCTCAAGTAGGGTACCATTTTGCCTGAAAATCTAACCCAAATACCCGACAATCAGTTGTAGGAAATAAAGGGAAAGAAAAAATTGATTAGCAACCAAACCTTAGATTGGCATCAGTTCAAAGTTAGGAGGAAATAACTTGGTAAAAAGGATGCAGGTATGAGACGATACATGAGAGAATGGATTTTCCCAAGGAAAGAATTTTTCATTTCTACCGAGATTCTCAAACCATTATATGAAATTTTGAGGATTGCAATCTCATCATGGAATGGACAAGAGTAGAAAGCTTAGAGGAAGAATTCATTAACTATTGGGACATGTAGTTCCATGGAAGAGTAAGAGCCAGATCCCTCTCATAACATTTTTTCTACTAGAATTATTTGATAAAAATATCAACCAAAAAATTTTATATGGAAATCCCCTATTTCTTGAGGGGTTTTGTTTTTTTCCACATAAACTAGGTACTAAATTTCAATCTACACCAACATAAGCCCAAGAGGTTCTTCAGATCAATTGTTTAAAGGATCCCCCTCCTAAATTTTTGAATCTCAATGCAATAGAAAATTTAGGGGAATCTCTAGGATCGCTTATAGGTGTCGATAAGAACTTTGGAAAACCAGGAGTACAGCCAAGAATCCTTGTTAATTTGGATACAAAACTAAAATTTATAGAAAAACTTGAAATCACAATGAAAATAGACATATACCTTGAGAAAGTGAATATTGACATTGGGGAGACAGGGGAAAATGTGTCTTAAGGAAAGTTCACATCGAAAATTACTAACAAAAAATTAAAGTAGAAAAAACCCTAAAATGGCTTCAAATAAATGTGAGGGTAAAATCGAGCCAAACCATTCTTTCCTCTCTAGGGAGCCTAAAGAAGGATAAATATTAGAAGGAGAGGATTATCTTGGGGAACTCAAAATTTTTGTGACATAAAAAGAATTTTTTAGAGAAGGAGAAATGGAAATATCTAAGAAAGAGGAAATGAGTACGGGAAATTGTTAGCAACATAGTCAAATAGTATAAAAAACAATGGCTTTAGGAAAGAAAATAAATGAAAAACTTACTATAACAACCTCTAAAGTTATGGAATCTACAACTTGGGATCTGGGAAACTCATAAGAAGGCAAGGAAAATCCAATAATTAACACTGGATTAAACTAGTCAATAGAGGAAGACAATTTTGTTCAAACATATGTTAATGTAAAGCATCCTATCCCTAAGCACGTAATTCAACATGGTCTTATTGTGGAACAAAATAAATTTTACTTTGTTAATATATATAATGAGAGCTAGTGTGGAAATTACCCTAATTTCAAATTGGAGTTAGCTTGATATTTTATCAAAATATCAACACTACCAGAGGAGGAGGATGAAGCAATTCAAACAGAAATATTAGAATTAAGTTAAAAATTATTGAACTCAAACAACTAAAAGATATCCCAAATGATATTAATAGAATAAAGGAGGGAGAATAATTAGAGAAGAGTCTAGGGATTTTAGGAATCTATCAAATTCCTTCAAACAAAACAAACTAGATTGCGTAAAAAAATATAATAAGAAATTCCATAGGAAATCTCGGTATGACTTAAGATTAAAAGATGGGAAGGCAGAAGGCCAACTCAAAATCACCACTCTTTTGGATTTAGGGAAAGGAAGGTCACTTCCCCAAGATCCATTATTCTTCTATCATGGAGTGTTAGGGACTGAAAATCTACTAACAAAAAGTTCCTTTTTAAGAAAAGATTGGTTTGACTAGGGTAGAGTTAGTTTTGATCCAAGAAACCAAATATCCAAAAGATGACCTATAGAATTTTTTTTCAAAATCTTTAAGAATTGGAAGGTGGAAGTTGTGTAGGATGAAAGGGGCTCTCACGGTCTTGTTTTGTGTTGGCATTTAGTTTTTTTTCTTTGAGACTAGCAATTTGAAGATCTTGGATACGAGGGATAGTGACAATCTTATTCTTTAATTTACAATTCATTTTGGTGAATGTGTATGGCCTAGTTTCCTTTTTTATAAAATGAACACTTTTTTGTTGAACAAGATACTCTCTTAGGCACTCTCCCCTTAGAACATACCATTCTTGTAGATATTTCAATGCTATCCTTTATAGACATGACAATAGGAAGATTGGGAAAGATGCATAAAGATTTTGAGGATTGGATTTCAAAAAATATTTTAATGGAAATTCAATTAAAAAATGGAAGCTATACATAAAGTAATAGAAGAATGTGCTTCAACAAAATTGGTGAAAAAATGAATAGATTCTTTTTGGCTCTGGCTCTGATCCTCCCATGATCTGTCTCTAAGCACAATCCCATTTATCTGAATATCCTAGGGTAGAATAAGCCGCTAATTTCCCACTTCAATTTTGGAAATATATGGTTCAAAGATGAAAAATTATTTCCATTAATTGAATCTTGGTGGAATGAGGTAACTTTTGAGGAGCATAACCTATTTTTATTTTGAACAAAACCCAAAAAAATTATGAAGAGACTCTTATAAGGGAATAAGGATCATTTCAAGACCAATTTTGAAACCAAATATTAACAAAACTACATGAAGAAGATATAAGAAAATGAATGACTTCTCATAGTTTTTTGAGAGAGGAGATATGAAAGACTATGAAGATGTCTTGACTAAGGAAGAAATATTTTGATACAAGAGAGATTTGGGTCTAATTTGGAGATGGAAATAAAAATATTTCCACAATATCATGAAAATAGGGATCTCAACCACACCTATAAATTATAATTGGAGAATGGAGTATTCATAAAGGATCTCATTAGAATAATGAATAACATTATATATTTCCACAAAAATGTCTTAAATAACAAGGTGGGATCCAATATCTCTAATTAGAAAGAGATGTTAAATCATATGTCGAAGGTCATAAACAAGGATAAATAAATGATGTTAATGGAAAATTCACTACCTAAGAAGTAGAATTTTATCTAAGTCAATTGAATCAACATAAGGAACTTGAACATGATGGCTTTTAGGCTTCCGTTTTTACAAAAATAATGGAACATTGTTGGCAAGGAACTAATAGAAGCTATAGAGGCTTCAAGAAACTCTACGAGTGTATTGAAATAATTTAAGAACACTTTCCTTGAAATCATCCCTAAAAAGGAAAAGGAAAAAAAACTAGAAGGATTTCACACCATCTCACTATGTAATACAATATATAAGATAATGACCAAGGTGGTGGCTAACAAACTAAACAAAAATCCTCCCTGACATGTCCATAATTAATGGTGTCAGTATTTCTCAAGAATTAAAACACTCACTCCAAACAAATAAGGAATAAGGGACGCTCATTACGATTGATATAAGGAAAACATATGATAAACTAGATGTTTGCATACATTTCATCCCCAAGGTTCTTGAGATTATTCAATGGTCCCACCAAAGGTTTTCCTTGAATTAGATCTAGAAGGCTAAAGAAAGGGAATCCTTTATCTCCCTTTTTTTTAATCATAATGGATTAGGATTTAGGGTGCGAAATCAAGCATGCATTTGTATCAGGTCTAATCAAAGGAATAATTATTTAAAAAAATATAAGGATTACTCATCAACAATTTACAAATGACATAATTCTATTTGGATTGAAAAAAATAAATGAAATAAGACAATACATCAACATCACATCTTTATAAACCAATCCCTTATGTCAAGATGAAAACCACAATAAATAGAGGTATTCTTCATAAATGCTTAGCCTAGGATATAATTTGAAATATTGAATCTAGTAAAAGTTTAGAAAGAGATCTCTTCTATGCACATAGTTTCCCTGCCTGTGGATAAGGGCTTAAGAAACACTAAATGGTGGGATTGTATTTAAGAAAAAATGGAGAAAAGAATGTTCTCGTGAAAAGAAAAGAATATTTCCTAATATTAAAGACAATAATTTTCTTAGTTCCCATCTACCTTATATCATGTTTAGCTCTGTTAGCAGGGGCCAAAATATCATTCAGTTAGAAGATGAGGAAGTTCTTTTGGAAATGGATATTACACAAGGAAAAGGTTACTCTCATCTTATGGGATAAAATATGAAAACCAAAAGAATCAGATGGTTTTTGAATTTTCAATCACTTGTGAAAAAAAAACATTAGGGTCAAAACTAATTTGTAAAATGATCAAACAAACTCATTTACAATGGGCTAGAGTTATACACACAAAGTCTCTAAACAACAATGAGAGATCACAAATTGTTAGAATATCAAACTGTCGAAGGGGTCCAAAGTGTGGAACTTTATGCTAAATATTAGCCCTATTATTTTTAAGTATCTATTATGAGACATCCACATTGAGGACAGGTGGTCTCACAATAGTGTGTCCCACTTTTTGGTCAACTTTGATATTGAGATCGCCATTCTAAAAATAAACTTCACTTTCAAATACCTGTTGCAGCAAAAGAATTAGGAATTTGAATATAATGTAAAATAGAGACTTTTAGTCTTTTCTTTCTAGTTTCTAAATATATTTTTTAGGAAAAAATTAAAATTGATTTGAATCTATTTTTCCTTCTCCTTCGAAAACTTGTTTGTGTTTTTAAGGAGTGGCTATCAGTTGGATACATATTTTTTTTCAATAGTGATAATGATGTGACTCTTTTAAGCTTATATTTGTAACCTCAATATCTAAAGGATGTAATTGGTTTTATTCATTTTGGTTCAATATTTCATAGTTTATTAAGTTCAAAAGTGACAGTAACAACAATTTAGACATAGTTTCTTTTGGATCGCTCTAGCTTTATTTTTGTATGGCAAAATTTATTTTTTTATTTTTTTGATAGAGATGTAACACAAATACTATTTTCCTACATATTTTTCATAATTTTATTTTGTAATTTACTATTTTTCTCGAATCCTCAAAGAGAGAGGTTGTTGAATGACCAAACAACCTATGTTTAATTAAAGTAAAAATGAACTCAATATGTATTATAATTATAGTCATTAGAAATCAATCTGAGTAGCATAATCTGACATTTTGTGTTTCATAAAATCATCTTGTTTGGTCCTTGTTTTAGGCATTGAAAGACCATTTTTTATAGTTTATTTTTGTCACCTAGGTAAAACTTCAAATTGGGGGTTTTCGCTCAAAGAACCTCTTCACATAAAAGTTTATGAAGGCTTAGGGTGAAGGGGTCTTCTCTCAAAGAACCCCATGCAAAAATTTTGGCAGGAAGCCCAGCCGGACTTTTACCCCACCGAGTTCGCCCGAACTAGGTCGACTTGTTATGATTTTTTTATTTTTGTATGGTATAAAAGTAAATGTTTTTGTTTAAATTTTATACAAAATTGAAATCAAGTTAATTCAAATATTTTTTTATTGACCTATTTTTTCAGAGGAATTTTATTAAGAGAATTTCTATTTGTATTTTTTTCAAAGTGATATAAACTCTCCAAGGTGTGCTTGCACAAGCTCTTCTAGGACACCAATGGTTCCTAGTCTTCACAAGATCCTACTTTCTCTTCTAGGACCTTCCAAGATCTTTCTTATCTAGCCTAGAACCATTGCAAAATCACTCAATGAGTTTATATCCTTTATGCTTCACCTCAGGGATAAATATCAAACAAATGCTCTTCACTCACTTACTCCACCTTAGAAGATTCCAAGTGCATTCTCTTCACCATTTCATCATAAGTGCTGTAGGGGATGAAATCCTTGTTGAGATAACTTCTTGCCTCCCATATGACCCTATTAGAAAAGTTCATCAATTGTTTTATGAACGATCTCAAGACTAACACTGAATTTGGTATTTTAGGCCTACTAGGTCAATTAGCCCTAATCACTAAGGTTTTCCCACTTATTTCTCAAAAATATCAAACAAATCCAAAACAAAAGTTTATATTTAGATACCCTTTTCCAAGATACAAATTATTTTGGTAGTCTTAGGGTTCTAGGGCCTCAGTATAATAGGTTCCTAGAATTCAGGGCTAATAGGGCAAATAATGCTAGTTTGGTGTAGTCCTATGATTTCTACTTGGAAATATATCTAAATAGAATGGTCAATACCTAATATTATCAGGAGGTAATTATAGTAACTCTATTATTTTGAAACCATGCTTGGTTTAATTCTCTCAATCCTTCCCTTGCAATTACACACAATCAAAACATGGTCATGCACCTAACCGGGAACACTGAACTCGCCTAGGGCATGGCCTTAAAATTAGCTAGCTGACTCTTCTGAGCTCTACCTTCCATATGTACACTGTAGAATGGCCACCCTTTCATATACCTTAGGGATGTAATGATTTTCATGGTGGAGAGATATAAGGGAGCCATTTTTCCCTAAACTGCTAAAACAACACTAGCAACTACTCTACTTGCAAAACAATTTGATTAACTAATCTAATGAACTCAAAATAACTCCACTAATGAATGAAAAGTTCCTAAAAATATGTCTAATACACTAATACAACATTATATTTTTTTAGTTCAATCCATCTAGCAACTTATGAACTCAAAATAAGTTGACTTTATGCCAAAAACAAGAACTCAGAGCTTCTCCTTCAAATTCAAATCAGTCATTAAATCACACTACCTCAGGAAATGGGATACTACTTGTCCAAATATTCCTTCCCCATGATTTTAGGCCATTAAATTAATCATCCATCATCATTATCCGAAGATAATCCAATAATTCCAAAGGTTGTCATGCAACTTTGAAAAGTTGCAAATGTTGTCATGCCACATTTTGACAACTTTGACAACTTTGCTAAAAACAAACTCCAATGACCTCCAACTAAGATAGAATGATTTTAAAAAACTAGAGATAATATTTTAGGGATATTACCTCCCTTTCCCAAGCCTTGAAGGATTTTGTATCCATTTCCCACTTTTAGGCTTAATCTACCAGTAAACACTAATAAAGCATAAACCTCTAGGTTTGATTTAACCTAGTCAAATCCACCTAGGTACACACTTGCAAAGACCTTCTAAGGTCAAATCCAAACACTAATGACTTGGATAAGGTTAGTACAAGCCAAAACAAAACAAGAATTAAGGATTAGTGTGGGTGCTATTGTACCTTCCTCCCCAAATGAAAGACTTCAATCCACCTGTGGATTAAGCATGTTGGAATCAATGCCCAACTTTTTGAACTCTACCTCCTTGATCCAAGAAGCCTCTGCAATATATTTTCCATTCAATTTGATCAGATGTTCATAGTATGTCTTTTGTCTAGTCTTCTTGTAGGCCCTTGAATCAAGTATCTTCTCTACTCTCTTAGGTGGTGTAGGGTTCAGATTCAGATCTTCTACCTCTTGTATAACCTCAGTAAGAATCTGGTCTTGATCTGGAGTAGGCCCCTTATACATGACCAAATATTCCACATTGAAGACTGGAGAAAAACCAATATCCTCAGGGAGCTCTACCTTATAGGCATTATTGTCGTATTTGGCTAGAATAGTGCATGACCCCAATCTCCTCATTTGCAACTTGTTTGGTAATCCCTTCTATAGCCTTTCTTTGTTTAGATGGACTATAACAAGATCCCCTATTACAAAATGAACTTCCTTTTCCCTTTCATCCACCTTTTGCTTGATTTTTGTAATGTTCTCTGTGAGAATCTTTCTCACAATTTCATGCACCACTTTCATGGAATGTGCAAAGTCTTCAGTATAAACACTTCCATTGGCTCCATCTTTTAGTTCTCTAAGCTCAAATATCCCTCTAGGGTGAAATCCATAAACAATTTCAAAAGGAATCTTTCAAGTAGTCCTATATATAGTATCATTGTATGCATACTCTACTTGTCCTAGGAGTTGATCCCAAGTGTGACCATACTACTTTGTGAGACACCTCAATAGGTTCCCAATTCTTCTATTAACCACTTTTGTTTGGCCATCTATCTTAGGGTGATATGCAAACCCAAAGGATAGATTGGTTCCCAATTTGTGCCACAATGTCTTCCAGAAGTGACTCATGAATTTAGAATCTCTGTCAGACACTATGCTTAAGGGAAAACCATGGATTCTTACCACTTCCTTGAAGAATAATTGTGCAATGTGAAAATCATCGTGCACTGTCTTACATGGGACAAAATGTAATCTATCCACTTTTACATATACATTGTCCATTCCTTGATTAGTGTTTGGTAATCCCACAACAAAATCCATTCTCAAATATTCCCAAGGTCTGCTTGGGATGGGGAGAGGTTGATAAAGGCCTACATTGGAGGATGTTCCCTTGGATTTCTGACACACCAAACAACATTCAACATACCTTATGATGTCCAAATTCATTTTACACCAAAAATAAAACCTTTACATTAACTCTTCAATCTTTTTGACTCCAAAATGACCACTAATTGCATCATTGTGCTTCTCTCGGATTATATTTTCCCTAATTGATCCTCTAGGGACACATAACTGAATCCCTTTCAACAATAGATCACTTTGCATAGTATATTTAGAAAATTCACTATGGAAATGATTCTTATACTCTTTACATACCTTGTATGCTTCTGCAATGTCTTCATCTTCTACATATAAGACCTTGAAACTATCAATTCACATGCTTTGTAGTTGTACTTCTTGTACTGTCAGTATCCTTCTACTAAGTGCATCAACCACTTTGTTCTGCACTCCTTTCTTTTGCTTGACATTGAAGGTGTAAGCCTGCAAGTACTCCACCTACTTCACGCGCTTCTGACTAAGCTTGTCTTGTGAATTCAGAAAGCTTAGTGCTTGATTGTCTGAATACACCGCAAATTCCTTTGGAAGTAGATAGTTCTTCCATTTCCTTAGATCTTGGACTAGAGCATACATCTCTAAGTCATAGGAAGAATTCTTCCTCTTAGTATCACTAAGCTTCTCACTGAGAAAAGCTACTGGTCTTCCTTCTTTGCTTAATACTGACCCAATGGCAAGATTGCTAGCATCACACTCAAATGTGAAGATCTTCTCAAAGCTTGGTAATATCAAGATAGGTTGAGTTCCAATCTTATTCTTCAACAACTCAAATCCTTGGTCAACTTATTCATTCAATATAAACTTTGTTTTCATCACACCTTTTATGGTATCTAGAATGGGAGCACAAATAGCACTAAACTCTTTAAAGAACTTTCTATAGTATTGATCTAGACCATGAAATATTCTCACCTATGTTTTTGTCTTTAGAGTAGGCCAGTTGACAATGGCTTCTACCTTGCTTGGATCCATCTTGAAGCTTTCTTGAGACAACACAAACCCAAGATATACTAACTCCTACTTGAGGACTAACACTTATCCCAATTTATCATAAGCTTCTCTTCATGCAATCTTGTTAACACAATTTAGAGATTCTTTAAATGTTCTTCTTTAGTCCTACTAAAGATTCCTATATCATCCAAGTATACTACAACAAACTTACCAATGTAGTCCTTGAGTACTTTGTTCATCAGCCTCATGAATTTAGATGTGGCATTTGATATCCAAAATGGAATCACAAGCCATTCGTAGAAACCTTCTATAGTTTTGAAGGCATTCTTCTATTCATCTCCTTCATTGACTCTGATTTGGCGATAACCACTCATGAGGTCAATTTTTGTAAAATACCTTGCTTCTCCTAAATAGTCCATTAGATCTTCTACCCTAGGAATATGAAACCTATACCTAATGGTGATATGGTTAATATCTTTGGAATCAATGCATAGACTCCAAGTTCCTTCCTCTTTGGGTGCTAGGATAGTGGGTACTACACGGGCTTATGCACTTTCTAATGAGGCCTTGGTTTAGGAGCTCTTGGATTTTCTTGGCAATTTCCTCATTTTGTTGAGGGGTCATCTTATAGGAACCTTTGTAGGGAAGGGTAGCTCTTGGAACAAGGTCAATTTGATGACTTATATCTTTCTTAGGGGGTAGACTTGCATGTTTCCCATTACTGACAATTTCTTTGTACTCATCAAGAAACTCTTGTACTTCTTTAGGAATATCTATCTTCTTAAATGTCTTCTCTCTATCTTCTTCCTTTGGCTTCACAACCAAAGTATATGATACTCCCTCGCCTTCTTCTAGAGATATTAGGAAATCCTTCTCATTCACTAATAGAACATTAGGACTTGAAGTCTTTACTTCTCCTTCTTCCAACAGTGACTGGATTTTGAAAGTCACATCATCATTCTTAAAAGAATATGCATTATTTTATCCATAATGTATGGCCTATCTGTCAAATTTCCATGGCCTTCCTTGTAATAGGTGACATGCATCCATAGGTATGATGTCACACAATATCTTATCCTTATATCTTCCAATTGAGAAGTGATCTTCTCTGACTTGGATCTTCTTTTACTAGTTCTTTGATCAGTGTTCTTCTTATAATAAGATTTTCTCCTTCCTCTTATTCTAGGGGTACCTCAAGGTGTTTGTTTCCACCACTAGACTCCTCTTGCACAAAGTTAACTCTCTTGTCTCCTCCTTGATAAGTAGGGCCTTTCTCTAGACACCTTTAGGGAGGATTTTCAATCTGATTACAGTGATAGCATTTTGTTGTTGCAAAGTAGGAACCTCTTCCTTGGCTATTACCTCCTCTTGTCCAATTATTATTGGAGCCTCTTCCTCTATTGAAGATTCCTCTTCTTGAGAATCCTTATTTTTCTTCTATCAACTTAGTCTATCATTGGTTCTTGGACTCTGAACTTCTACCACCTTATCCACTTCTCTAACATCTAGTATCTTTGTCCTCTACCTCTGCCTCTAGTATTACTTGAATATTGTTTCTTCCTCAACTTCTCTTCCACCTTTAAGGCAAGTTGGTAGCATCTCTAGATAGTGGTAGGAGTAAGAAAACTTAGTTCATATTGTAAAGTCCATTTAAGACCATTAATTTATCTAGCTACCTTCACACTTTCTTCTTCTACAATTCTTGATCTCATACATAACCTTTGAAACTCTTCATTATAAGAGTTAACATAAAAAAAAAATTCCTAAGACTTTGTCTCCTTTTATGCAACTGAATCTCATAGTCTTTAGGTACATATGCTTATCTTATTTTTATTACCATATATTTCCAAGTGCCTATAGGTTTCTTTTCTTCCTTCTTTCTCTCATCTTGGATAAATTTCCACCAAGTGAGTATAGACCCTCAAGTAGTCTAGCCTTTTCTACTTTCACTTTATGTGCCTCTATTATGCCATCACATTCAAAGTGATTTTCAGGTCCTTCACTCCAGTCTAGGACTATCTCTGGTTCCATCCTTCTAGTCAATATAGGAACTCCTTCCAATGACTTACCACTCAAAGTATTCAGTGATTTCAAGAATGGTTCTTTAGTAAGGACAGGGCCAGCTTCTGGGACCTCATCATCCAAGGCTATCTCTTTGCTTTTTCCTTCAACTTTATCTTTCACTTCCTCAGTATTTTCCTCCACTTGGTCCACTTTGTGTTCCAGTTGTGCTAATATTTCTCTGAGCAATCTATTCTCTTCTTCTTGATCATCCACTTTCTTTTCAAACTTTGCATTAGTCACCATTGTAGACTCTCTTATTGACTCTTCTAGTTGGAACATTCACCACAAGCCAAATCTTATTGGCTCTAATACCAATCTGATAGAAACTCTCCAAGGTGTGCTTGCACAAGCTCTCCTAGGACTCCAATGGTTCCTAGTATTCAAAAGATACTACTTTCACTTCTATGACCTTCCAATTTCTATCTTATCTATCCTAGAACCACTACAAAATCACTCAATGAGTTGATCTCCTTTATACTTCACCTCTGGGGTAACTATCAACCAAGTGATCTTCACTCACTTACTCAACCTTGGAAGATTCCAAGTGCATTCTCTTTACCATTTCATCACAAGTGCTACAGGGGATGAAATCCTTGTTGAGAGAACTTCCTACCTCCCATATGACCCCATTAGAAATGTTCATCAATGGTTTTACAAACAATCTCAAGACTAACACTAAATTTGGTCTTTTAGGCCTATAAGGTCAATTAGCCCTAATCAGTGAGTTTTCCCCCTTATTTTTAAAAAAATCTCAAACAATCCAAATTTTTTTTTATATTTAGATACCATTTTCCAAGATACAAAGTATTTTGGTTATCTTATGGTTCTAGGGCCTCCATAGAGTAGGTTCCTAGAATTCAGGGCTAATAGGGCAAACAGGGCTAGTTTGGTGCAGTGTTCTAATTTTTACTTGGAAATATATCTAAATGCATTGGGAAATTCCTTATCATATAAGGAGGTGATTATAGGACCTCTATTCTTCTGAAACCATGCTTGGTTTCATTCTCCCAATCCTTCCCATGCAATTACACACCATCAAAACAATGTTATGCACGTATCAAGGCACACTGAACTCGCCTAGGGCATGACCTTAAACTTAGATAGCTGACTCTTCTAAGCTCTCCCTTCCATATGTACAATTTACAATGGCCTCCCTTCAATATCCATCAAGTATATGATGATTTTCACTGTGGAGAGCTATGGGGAGCCATTTTTCCCTAAATTGCTAAAACAACACCAGCAACTACTCTACTTGAAAAACAATTTGAAAAACTAATCTAATGAACTCAAAATATCTCCACTAATGAAAGAAAAGTTCTTAAAACTATGTATAATACACTAATGTAACACTGGATCTCTTAGATCAATCCATCTACTAACTCATGAACTCAAAATAAGTCGAGTGTATGCCAAAAACCATAACTCAGAGCTTCTCCTTCAAATTCAAATCAATCATTACATCACATTGCCTCGAGAAATGGGATCCTAATTTTCTAAATATTCCTTACCCATTATTTTAGGTCATTACATTAATCATCCATCATCATTCTCTCAAGAGAATCCATTAATGCTAAATGTTGTCATGCAACTTTGAAAAGTTGCAAATGTTGTCATGCAACATTTTGACAACTTTGACAACTTTGCTAAAAAAAAACTCCAATGAACTCCAAATGACCTAGAATGATGTAAAAAAATTCTAGAGACTATTATAGGGATATTCCTACCCTTTCCCAATCCTTTAAGGCTTAATCTACCACTTACCACTAATAAAGCATAAACCTCTAGGTTGGATTGAACCTAGTCATATCAACCTAGGCACACACTTGAAAAGACCTTCTAAGGTCAAATCAAAACACTAATGACTTGGCTAAGGCCCGTAAAAGACAAATCAAAAAAAGAATTAAGGATTAGACTAGGTTCTCCTGCACCATTCTCCCCAAATGAAAAGACTTCAATCTACCTATGGATTGATCAAGTTGGAATCAATGCCCAACTTCTTGAACTCACCCTCCTTGATCCAAGTAGCCTCTGTATCATCTTGTACATTCCATTTGATCAGATGTTCATAGTATGTATTCTATATTGTCTTCTTTTAGGCCCTTAAATCAAGTATCTTCTCTACTCTCTTAGGTGGTGTAGGGTTCAGATTTAGATCTTCCACCTCTTGTATAACCGCAGTAAGACTCTACTATGGATCTAGAGTAGGGCCCTTATAGAGGACAAAATCTACAACATTGAAGACCAGAGACAAACAAATATCCTTAGGGAGCTCTACCTTATAGGCATTATTACCATATTTGGCAAGAATAGTGCATGGCCCCAATCTCCTCATCTACAACTTATTTGGTACTCCCTTCTATAGCCTTTCTTTGTTCAGATGGACCATACCAAGATCACATACCTTAAAATGAGCTTCCTTTTTCCTTTCATCCACCTTTCGTTTGATTTTTGCAATATTCTCTGTGAGAACTTCCTTTTTCCTTTCATCCACCTTTCGTTTGATTTTTGCAATATTCTCTGTGAGAGACTTTCTCACTGTTTCATACAAATCTTTCATGGAGTGTGCAAAGTCTTTAGCATTACCACTACCCTTGGCTCCATCTTTTAGTTCTCTAAGATCAAATATCCCTCTAGGGTGAAATCCATAAATAATTTCAAAAGGACTCTTTCTAGTAGTCATGTTTATAGTATCATTGTATGCATACTCTACTTGTCCTAGGAGTTGATCTCCCAAGTGTGACCATAATCCTTTGTGAGACACCTCAATATGGTTCCAAGGCTTCTATTAACCACTTATGTTTGGCCATCTATCTCAGGGTGATATATAAACCCAAAGGACAGATTGGTTCCTAATTTGTGCCACAATGTCTTCGAAAAGTGACTTATGAATTTATTATCTTTGTAAGACACTATGCTTAAGGGAACACCATGGATTCTTACCACTTACTTGAAGAATAATTGTGAAATGTGAAAAGCATCATGCACTGTCTTACATGGGACAAAATGTGTCATCTTACTGAATCTATCCACTATGACATAGATACTATCAATTCCTTTAGTCTATGGTAAACCCACAAAAAAATTGATGCTCAAACATTCCCAAGGTCTACTTGGGATGGGGAGAGGTTGTTAAAGGCTTGAATTAGAGGATGTCCCTTCACTTTGTAACACACCACAAAACATTCCACATACCTTCTGATGTCCAAATTCATTTTAGGCAAAAAATAAAACCTCTACACTAACTCTTGAGTCTTGTTAACTCCAAAATGACTACTAAGTGCACCATTATGCTTCTCTTGGATTGTATTTTCCCTAATTGATCCTCTAGGGACACATAACAGACTCCCTTTGAATAAAATATCACTTTGCATAGTATATTCATAAAATTCACTATGGAAATGATTCTTATACTCTTTACATACCTTGTATGCAAAGTATTCATCTTCTGCATATAAGTCCTTGAAACTATCAATTCCCATGCTCTACAATTGTACTTCTTGTACTATCAGAGTCATTCTACTAAGTGCATCAACCATTTTATTTTGCACTCATTTCTTGTGCTTCACATTGAGGGTGTAAGCCTCCAAGTACTCCACCCACTATATGTGCTTATGACTTAACTTGTCTTGTGAATTCAAAGAGCTAAGTTCTTGATTGTCTGAATACACCACAAATTCCTCTGGAAGTAGATAGTGCCTTCATTTCCCTATAGTTTGGACTAGAGCATACATCTCAATTCATAGGAATAATACTTCCTCTTAGAATCAATGAGCTTCTCACTGAGAAAATCCACTAGTCTTCCTTCTTGGCTTAATACTACCCCAATGGAAACATTAGTAGCATCACATTCAGTTGTGAAGAGCTTCTCGAAGTCTAGTATTATAAAAATAGGTTGAGTGGAAATCTTATTCTTCAAAAAATTAAATCCTTGGTCAGCTTGTTCATTCTATATAAACTTTGTTTTCATCCCACCTTTTCTGTTATCTAGCATGGGAGACCAAATAGAACTAAATATTTTAATGAACTTTATATAGTATTACAATAGACCATGAAAAATTCTCACCTCTATTGTAGTCTTCAGAGTAGGCCAGTTGAAAATGGCATCTACCTTGCTTGGATCCATCTTGAGGCTTCCTTGAGACAACACAAACCCAAGATATACTAACTCCTATGTGAGAAATTCACATTTATCTACGTTGATCATAAGTTTCTGTTCATGCAAACTTTTGAACACAATTTGCTAATGCTTTAATTACTCTTCTTTAGTCCTAATAAAGATTAGGATATCATCCAAGTGTACTTAAAAAAACTTACCAATGTAGTCCTTGAGTACTTGGTTCGTCAGCCTCATGAATGTAGATGGAGTATTTGATAGCCCAAATGACATCACAAGCCATTCATACAAATCTTAGATGTAGTTATGAAGGAAATCTTCCATTCATCTCCTTCATTGACTCTGATTTGGTGATTACCACTCTTGAGGTCAATTTTTCTAAAATACCTTTCTCCTCCTAAATAGTCCATTAGGTCCTCTATCCTAGGAATAGGAAACTTATACCTAATGTTGATTCAGTTAATATCTCTGGAATCAATGCATAGCCTCCAAGTTCCTCCCTTTTTGGGTACTAGGACAGTGGGTACTACACATGGGCTTATGCTCTTTCTAATGAGGCCTTGGTTTAGGAGCTCTTGGATTTGATTTGAAATTTCCTCATTTTGTTGAGGGGTCATCTTATAGGAAGATTTTTTAGGAAGGGTAGCTCTTGGAATAAAGTCAATTTGATGACCTATAGCTCTCTTAGGGTGTAGGCTTGCAGGTTGCCCATCACTGTGGTGCAGGCGAACACCTAGATTAACCCTTATGTTTCTTTCTTTGTTCTTTAATCCTATCATGTATTGAATCTAGCCAGGTCATGAGGGTTTGTGTGGACCTTAGAAGGTCATTTTCTTTATTTCCCTAAGATGGATATGACTAGGTCAATCAATGACTAGATAGTTTGCCTAGTAGAGTTGTTTTGTGTGTTCTCTTGCCAATATTGCATAGATGATTCCTAGAGTGGAAAAGGGACTTGAATAGCTTAGGATATGTTTTTAATGACTTTTAGGATGGGTATATTTCATATGAAAACAAGTGGAGGACAAACCTCAAAGGTTGGAGTGATATTGCAAAAGGTTGTCATTTCTTGCCAAAGTTGTCAACTTGGCCAAAAAAGTGCTAAAAATGGAAAAAGAGGGAAGAATGATTGTAGAGAGGATAAATAATTCTTAGAAATAAATAATATGCCTTAATAAATTCCCAAGGAAGATTCCAAGTCCCACTTCAAGGGAAAATTCAAAAAGACAAAAAGTTGCTATGACAACTTTTGGATTTTGCATGACAACTTTCATGAGAATGTTGCTGACTGAGCTAGGAGAAGAAAATGATGAATGTAACACCTCAATCCATGATGAGAGGTTACATAGGATTTGGAGAACCTATTAAAACCCAGGAGTTAGCATCTGTAACAAGAAGATAGAAGAAGTTTGCATTAATGAAATTCTGAGTTTTCTGAGAATATCACAATTTTGTGATTTCTGGTTGCATGCATGTGAAAATAGGCTTATAAATATGTTTTAGTGTTTGATACATCTTGGTTATAATATTTTGAAATATTTTCATTCATGTTACAAGTTCAGTAGAGGTCATTCTTGCATGTTGTGAAATCTTTTTTCAAATCCTAGCATCACAGTCCTACAATATTGAGTTTTTGGTTACATGTAAGGGTTAATGGATTGAATCTCATGATATAACCTTGGATACATGACTATCATGCATATATAGACTATTTTAATTCATTAATAAAGTTAGGAAGAATTCATTTTGATTGGTTTTAAAATTCATTTGTGTTTAGGCAGTCTGCTGCCACTATTTGAGCACTTCATGAAGATGTGCTTACCACTCCCTTTCCCACCATAGGAATTTTATGGGTTTTTGGTATTTGGAAGTGGAATTTATGTATTATAGGTTTTAAAAATGAGGGGACCCATAAACAAGGTTTAGCATTTTTTAATGATTCCCTAGCCGAGTTGATAGCACCCGACTAGGCAACATCAGAGATTGAAAGCAAAAGATAGTGGGTTGAATGCAATGAAAGCTTAAATCAAAGATTAGAAGAAGCTAGGGGGATGTGTCATGGAGGAGAATATAGGAGGAGATATTTCCAAGAGATGTTTTGGCATGGTTGTGAAGTGACCCTAAAGAAGAGTGTCTAATGTAATTTGAAACCCTCATTTCTAGGCCAAAAGAGGCTTTCCAGTGTATGGACAGTTTGAAGGGTTGAGACCTTCAAAATAGCATAGGTATCCTAAAATGGTACTCAAATATCTGATCTATTTATAACCTTGTTAAGAATATTATTGAGTAAAAGGGAGAAAACCTCATAAATAGGGCTAATTCTAGTAGCCCTGTTTGGTGCAAAGAGGACAGTTTTGAGAGTTTGAGTCACTAAACTCATCTAATTTGAAGTCAGAAGATTGAATGGGATTTAAAAACATGAAAACACATCCCTCATTCACTATGAAGAAATAAATAATAATTTTGTGTGAATATGCAACATTGATAGTAAGGTAGAACCCTTGGTTCGGCAAACAATTGAATTGGTGTAACTAGGTGGGGAAGTTGGAAGGATGGGATTGTGATCCTATATAGAGTAGGGTATCTAAGAGAACCCTAATTGGATAGAATAAATCCTAAGAAATTCCTTATAGCCAATAAGGATACCTAAGAAACCCTAACCTATCTTACATCAAATTGGTATCAAAGCCTAAATTGATTGGGCTTGTGGTAGATGTCCAGCTAATAGTATCATTAGGTGAAAACAAGATGGTCACCAATGCAAAGATTGAAAAGGAAGTAGATGAGAAGAAGATTAAGGTAATGGAGGATTAAATAGAAAGGAGTAGACTTGTTGAAGAAGCCTGGGATGTGATGAAGGCAAAAGTCCAAGAATTTTTAGATGCAACAAAAAACAAAGATGGAGATGAAGTTAGTAGAAGCAAAGGAAAGCATAAAGTTCATGAAGAATACATGATACCTGAACCAGACCCTCCAATGACTGAGTATCCCTTCCTAAAATCCCTCAAATCTCTAGGAGGAAAAATTCTTGAAGTAATTCCATGGTTTAATGGAAAAATGGATAGTGACCTAGTTGTGGAATTGATAGAAGGCATTGAGAATCACTTTGAATGTGAGGGAATAACTGAAGCACATAAGGTAAAAGTTGCAAAGTCAATATTAAGAGGTTCAGCATTAACATGGTGGAAGTAACTCCAATAAGAGAGGGAGAAGATGGGTATGAATCAAATCTCAAATTTGAAAGCCATGTTAAATAGGGTGAAAGAACAATACCTACCTAAGGATTATGAAATCCAGTTGCATAAGAAGAGGTAGAATTTGAAAAAAAATATTTGGATGTGGCTACATACACTGAAGATTTCTAGAAGTTGTTCTTGAGGTCAAGAGTACAACAAGATTAGACTATGAAGGTGGCTAGGTATTGTGGAGGCCTAAAATGGAATATCCAAGAGGAAATAAGTTTGTGGACTCCTACAACCATCCATAAGTGTTTCCAACTTTCATTGAAATTAGAAGAGAAGAAAAAAAAATCAGAATAAAACTTCAGAGGAAGAGGTAGAGGTAGAGAAGGAAGAGGAAAAAGAGGATATGGTGGAAGAGGATTAGATTCAAGGAAAACAAGTGAGAAAAATCTCACTAAAAACAAAGAAGGAAACTCAAATAGAGGAGCTTTTAGTAGAGGTAGAGGCTCTAACACTAGTTGGAGAGGAAGGAGAAAAACAGTCAAGGAAGAGGAGCATCCTACTTTTCCACCATGAAGTGCTACCATTGCAATTAGTTAGGGAATCCTACCTATAGGTGTCCTAAAAAAGGCTCTACTTCTCAAGGAGGTGGGAAGATAGTTAATTATGCCCAAGAAGAATCAAGTTTTAGCAGAAATCCATCTGAGGTACCATTAGAATCAGAGAAAGGTGAGAACCTCATGATAAAGAGGACCTTAATCAGAAATCCAAGCAAAGAAGAACCAAGCCAAATGAGGGAACTCTTTAGAGTGAAGTGAAAAATCATAGGAAAGGTGTGTAGGGTCATCATTGACTCGGGCTCAACTGATAATATCATTAGTGAAAAAGCATCCACCAAGGCAAATTTGAAGAGGATTCCACATGACAACCCATACAAGGTTACATGGCTCAACCAAGGACATCGTGTGTTTGTAGGAGAACAAGCATGTGTAGATTTCACCATTGGCAAGTATAAGGATAGATTTATATGTGACATTCTTCCCATGGATGCATGCCACCATCTTCTTGGAAGGCCATGGCAATTTTATAGGCAAGCCATGCATGATGGAACCAAGAATACCTACTCATTCAAGAAATATGGAGTGACCTTAAAAATTTAGTCCCTAATATAAGGAGAGATGAAAACATCAAGTTCAAGTGTGCTCATGTTTGATGAGAAAGAGTTCTTGAAGACCCTAGGAGAAGGAGAAGGAGTTGGGTTTTCTTTAGTATTGAAGCCAAACGATGAAGCTTCTATCAAGAAATCAGAGATACCAAATAAGGTAAAATAAATACTTGAAGAGTATAGAGACATTTTGAATGATGGCCAACCCACTCCCCTACCTCCTAAGAGACTTGTTAGCCACAAGATTGACTTCATTCCAGGAGCTTCCTTACCAAAAAAATCTGCCTATAAGATGACCCCTCAACAAAATGAGGAAATAGCCAAGCAAATCCAAGAGTTATTAGACCAAGGCCTAATTAGAAAGAGCATAAGCCCATGTATAGTCCCTACTTTTTAAGCACCCAAGAAAGGAGGAGCTTGGATATTTGTACTGATTCTATAGCCATTAATAGAATCACCATTAGGTATAGGTTCCAAATACCTATAATTGAAGACCTAATGGACTATTTAGGGGAGGCAAAGTACTTCAGTGAAATTGACCTTAAGAGTGGCTACCACCAAATCAGAATAAATGAAGGAGATGAATGGAAGACATCCTTCAAAACTACAGAAGGTTTGTATGAATTACTTGTAACGTCATTTTGTTTATCTAATTATCCCTCAACTTTTATGAGGCTTATGAGTGAGGTATTGGTTGAATGCATTGGTAAGTTTGTTGTTGTCTACCTAGATGCCATTTTAGTTTTCACCAAAACTAAGGAGGAGCATATTAGGCATTTGAAATTTTTTTTCAAGAAATTGTATGATGAAAAGATAATGATCGATTTGGAGAAGTGTGAATTCATGAAACAAGAGTTTGTATATCTCAGTTTTGTTTTGTCTCAGGGTGACCTCAAAATGGACAAAGAAAAGGTGGATGTCATCCTAAGTTGGCCTACTCCCAAGGCTACAACTGAGATGAGAAGTTTTCATGGTTTGGCTCAGTATTACAAAAACTTTGTTAGACATTTCAATGTGATTTGTGCACCTATGTTAGACATCATTAGAGGTGGGATGAAGACAAAGTTTCAACGGATACCATAAGCTAAGAAAGGGTTTGAAACACTTAGAGAAGATAGAAGAGTATCCTACTCTAGTTCTTCCAAGCTTTGATAAGATTTTTACTATTGAATGTGATGTGAGTAATGTGGCCATTGGGGCTGTCATAAGCCAAGAAGGAAGACCAGTAGCTTTCCATACTAAGAAGATAAATGATGCAAAGAAGAACTAGTCTTATTATGACTTAGAGTTGTATGCTCTAGTCCAAGCACTCAAAAAGTGGAGGCACTACTTGCTTCCAAAGGAGTTCATAGTATACACTGATAACCAAGCTCTCAGCTTCCTTAACTCTCAAGACAAACTTAGCAACAAACACATGAAGTGGGTAGAGTACCTACAAGCCTACACTTTCAATATCAAGCATAAAGAGGGAGTACAAAATAAGGTTTCTGATGCATTGAGGAGAAGGTTGCTCACAGTCCAAGAAGTTCAGCTACAAAGCATAGGTATTGATAGCTTCAAAGACCTATATGCTGAAGATTAAAACAACTTTCATGGTGAGTTCTGTGAATATACTTTGCAGAATTATTTATTATTTAAAGGAGGTCATCTTTGTGTTCCTAGGGGGTCTATGAGAGAGAGAATTTGATTCAATAAAAACACAATGGAGCACGTAGTGGTCATTTTGGAGTCAGTAAGACTCAAGAGCTAGTCACTAGGTTCTATTTTTGACCTAGAATGAATAGAGATGTTAGACAATATGTTGAGAGTTTTGTAGTGTGTAAAAAAGAAATGGGCACATATTCCAATGCAAGTCTTTATCAGCCACTTCCAATCCCAACCAGACCATGGGAATGCATAAGCATGGATTTTGTAGTTGGTTTTCCAAGAACAACGCAGGGATATGACAGTATTTATGTCATTGTGGATAGATTTAGCAAGATGGCACATTTTATACCTTGCAAGACTATTCACGATGCTTGTAACATTTCTCAATTGTTTTTCACTAGAGTGGTGAGGATCCATGGACTCCCACTTAGTATTGTTTTAGATAGGGACACCAAATTCATGAGCCATTTTTGGAAGACCTTATGGAAAAAGCTTGGCACTAACTTGTCTTTTGGATCTGCCTACCATCCACAGACAAATGGCCAAACAAAGGTGGTCAATAGGATTCATGGTAACTTGCTGAGATGCCTCACAAAGGATTATGGTCAAGCATGGGACCAACTCATTGGACAATATAAAAATGTATACAATGATACAGTGAATAGGTCAACTGGTAAAACTCTTTTTGAAATTGTTTATGGCTTTCACCCAAGAGGGATTTTTGAACTTAGATAATTGAAGGAAGGAATGAATGGTAGTGGATATGTTGAGGAATTTTCTCATTCAATGAGAGAAGTCCATGAAAGTGTGAGAAAGAACTTGACTGAAAATGCTGAAAAGGTGAAGCAAAAGGTGGATGCAACAAAGAGGGATGTTCAGTTTCAAATTGGAGATTTTTTGATGGTACACTTGAACAAACATAGGCTGAAAAAAGGTGTTCCTCAAAAACTATAGATGAAGAGATTGGGTCCATGCAAGATACTTGCAAAGTATGGAAACAATATATACAAGGTGGAGCTTCCTGAAGACATTGGTTTGTCACCGGTTTTTAACATTGCAGCTTTGGTAGCATGCAAAGGAACCATTCAAGATGGTGATAATAACCTTCAAGAGGTAATAAAAGAGGGAAAATAATTGAACTTAAACCCTACTCCATCTATGACAGTTGAAAATTTACTAGACTAAAGGGTCTACAAGAAGACAAGGAATAAAGACTACATGGAGCACCTTGTCAAATGGCATGAAAAAGAAGATGTTGATGCTACTTGGATCAGAGAAATAGACTTCAAAATGTTGGGCATTGATCGAAACATGCTCAATCCAAGGATGGATTAACCTTTCTTTTGTTTGGGGAAGTATGGTGCAGGAGCACACCTAGATTAACCCCTATATTTCTTGCTTTGTTCTTTGATCTTGGCATGTAATGAATCTAGCCAGGTTAGGATAGTTTGTGTGGACCTTATAAGTTCATTTTCTTTATTTCCCTAAGATGGATATGACTAGGTCAATCCATGACTAGATAGTTTGCTTAGTAGAGTTGTTTTGTGTGTTCTCTTGCCAATATTGAAGAGATGAGTCCTAGAGTAGAAAAGGGAATTGAATATATTAAGATATGTTTTTAATGACTTTGAGGATGATTATATGTCATATGCAAAAAATTGGAGAACAAACCTCAAAGGTTGGAGTGATATTGCAAAAGGTTGTCATTTCTTGCCAAAGTTGTCAACTTGGCCAAAAAAGTGCTAAAAATGGAAAAAGAGGGAAGAATAAATATTGAGAGGATAAATCATGCTTAGAAATAATTAATATGCCTTAAGAAATTCCCAAGGAAGATTCCAAGTGCCACTTCAAGGGAAAATTCAAAAAGACAAAAAGTTGCTATGACAACTTTTGGATTTTGCATGAAAACTTTCATGAGAATGTTGTAGACCGAACTAGGAGAAGAAAATGATGAATGTAATGCCTCAATAAATGATGGGAGGTTAGATCATATGTGGAGAACCTATTAAAAACCATGATTTATAATCTGTAACAATAAGAGAGAAGAAGATTGCATTAATGAAATTCTAAGTTTTTGGAGAACATCATTGTTTTGTTCTTTTTGGTTGCATGCATGTGAAAATATGCTTAGAACTATGTTTTAGTGTTTGATCCATTTTGGTTATGATATTTTGAAATATTTTCATTCATGTTACAAGTTCAGTAGAGGTCATTCTCGCATGTTGTGAAAGCTTTTTATAAATTCTAGAATCACAATCCTACAGTATTGAGTTTTTGGTTGCATGTAAGGGTTAATGGATTTAAACTCATGATATAACCTTGGATCCAAGACTAGAATGCATATAAAGACATTTTTATTTATTAATAAATTTAGGAAGAAGTAATTTTTGTTGGTTTTAAAATTCATTTGTGTTTAGGCAGTCTCCTGGCACTATTTGAGCACTTCATGAAGATGTGCTTGCCACTCCCTTTTCCACCATAGGAATTTTATGGGTTTTTGGTATTTGGGAGAGGACTTGATGTATTATAGGTGTACAGATGGAGGGGCCTCAGAAATAAGTTTTAGTATTTTTTTAATGATGCCCTAGGCGAGTTGATAACACCTAGCTAGGGAGCATCAGAGCTTGAGAGCAAAAGACAGTGGGTTGATTGCATTGAAAGATTCAATCCAGGATTGGAAGTAGCTAGGCCGATGTGTGAAGGATCATAATCTAGGAGGAGAGATTTCAAAGAGAAGTTTTGGTATGGTTATGAAGTGACCCTAGAGAATACTGTCTAATTTAATTTGAAACCCTCATTTTTAGGCCAAAAGAGGCTTTCCAGTATACAGACATTTTGAAGGGTTGAGACCTTAAAAATATCATAGGTCTCCTAAAATGGTAATTAGATACCTAATATGTTTATAACCTTGTTAAGAATATTATTGAGTAATAGGGAGAAAACCTCATAAATACGGCTAATTCTAGTAGCCCTATTTGGTGCAAAGAGGAGAGTTTTGAGAGTTTGAGTCAATAAACTAATATGATTCAAAGTTAGAAGGTTGAATGGGATTATAAAACATGAAAAAACATCCCTCATTCACTATGAAGGAAGAGAGATTCATTTTGTGTGAATATGCAAGATTGATAGTAAGGTAGAACCCTTGGTTTGGCAAACAATTGAATTGGTATAACTAGGTGGGGAAGTTGGAATGATAGGATTGTGATCCTATATAGAGTAGGGTATCTAAGTGAACCTTAATATGCTAGGAGAAAGCCTAAGAAAGTCCTTATAGCTAGTAAGGATACCTAAGAAACCCTAATCTATCTTATATGACACTAACAATTTCTTTGTACTCATCAAGCAACTCTGGTACTTCTTTAAGAATCTCTATCTTCTTGATTGTCTTCTCTACATCTTCTTCCTTTGGATTCAAAACCAAAGCATATGATACTCCCTTTAATTCTTCTAGATCTTGTAGGAACTCCTTCTCATTCACCAATAGAACATTAGGACCTGAAGTCTTTACTTCTCCTTCTTCCAACAGTGACTGGAGTTTCTAAGTCACACCATCCTTCTTGAAAAAATATGCATTATTTTCTCCATCACACATGGCCTATCTTTCGAATTTCCATGGACTTCCTAGTAATAGGTGACATACATTCATAGGTAGGATGTCACACAATACTGTATCCTTATATCTTCCAATTGGGATGTCCACCCATGCCTATTCAGTCACAAGGATATTTTGCCCTTTGTTCAACCAAGTAACCTTATATGGATTACTATGTGGAATTATCTTCATCTTTACCTTGTTGACTGCTTCCTTTGATACAATGTTACCAGTAGACCCTGAGTCTATGATGACTCTGCATACTTTATCCATCATCTCCCATTTCATTCTAAATAGTGATATTCTCTAACTTGGCTCTTCTTTTACTGGTTCTTTGATCAGTGTTCTTCTTATCATTAGATTTTCTCCTTCCTTTGATACTAGGGGTACCTTAGTGTATTTTTTTCTACCACTAGACTCGTCTTGCAAAAATTTAACTCTCTTGTCTCCTCCTTGAGAAGTAGAGCCTTTCTCTAGACACCTATAGGCAGGATGTCCAATCTGATTATAGTGATATCATATCAGTGTTGAAAATTACGAACCTCTTCCTTGTAGATTACCTCTTCCTCTCCAATTATTGTTGGAGCCTCTTCCTCTATTGAAGCTTCCTCTGCTTGATCTTCCTTATTGTTGTTCTATCAACTTAGTTTCTCCTTAGTTCTTGGACTCTAAAATTCTACCACCATATCCACTTCTCTATCCTTTGTTATCTCTTCCTCTACCTCTTCCTATGGTATTACTTGAATCTTGTTTCTTCCTCAACTTCTCTTCCACCTTTATGGCAAGTTGGTGGCATCTTGGGAGAGTGGTAGGAGTAAGAAAACTTAGTTCATCTTGTATATTCTATTTAAGAATACTAAGGCATCTAGCTATCTTCACACTTTCTTCTTCTAAAACTCTTGATCTCATGTATAGCCTTTGAAAATCTTCAGTATAAGAGTTAACATCCAAGTCTTTTTTCCTAAGACTTTGTTTCCTTTTATGCAACTAAATCTTGTAGTATTCAGGTACACATGCTTCTCTTATTTTGGTTACCATAGCTTTCCAAGTGGCTATGAGTTTCTTTCCTTCCTTCTCTCTCTCATCTTGGATAAATTTCCACCAAGTGAGTGAAAACCATCTCAGTCTAGCCTTTTCCACTTTCACTTGTTGTGCCTCTGTTATGCCATCACATTCAAAGTGATTTTCTAGATGTTCAATCAAGTCTAGGACAATCTCTAGTTCCATCTTTCCATTGAAGATAGGAACTCCTTCCAATGCCTTAGCACTCAAATCCTTTAGCACTTTAAAGAAGGTTTTTTCAGTGAGAATAGGGCCAGCTTCCGGGACCTCATCATCCAAGGCTATCTCTTTTCTTTTTCCTTCAACTTTATCTTTCACTTCCTCAGCCTTTTCCTCTACTTGGTCCACTTTGTGTTCCAGTTGTGCTAATATTTATCTGAGAAATCTATTCTCTTCTTCTTGATAATCCATTTTCTTTGAAAAATCTGAATTGGTCACCATTGTAGACTCTCCTACTGACTCTTCTTGTTGGAACATTCACCACATGCCAAATCTCATTGGCTTTGAAACCAATCTGATAGAAACTCTCCAAGGTGTGCTTGCACAAGCTCTTCTAGGACACCAATTGTTCCTAGTCTTCACAAGATCCTACTTTCTCCTCTAGGAGATTCAAAGTTCTATCTTAGCTAGCCTATAACCACTCCAAAATAACTCAATTATTTGATCTCCTTTATGCTTCCCCTGAGGGGTAATTGTCAACCAAATTCTCTTCACTTACTTACTGCACCTTGGAAGATTCTAAGTGCATTCTCTTCGCCATTTAATTAGAAGTGCTGCAGGGGATGAAATCCTTTTTGAGACAAATTTGTGCCTCCCATTTGACCCCATTAGAAAAGGTCATCAATGGTTTTACAAATGATCTCAATACTAACACTGAATTTGGTCCTTTAGGCCTAGTAGGTCAATTATCCCTAATCTGTGATTTTTTCCCACTTGTTTTTCAAAACTCTCAAACAACCCCCAAAAAAACGTTTATATTCAGATAACCTTTTCCAAGATACAAAGGATTTTTTTGGTCGTAGGGTTATAGGTCTTCCAAACAATAGGCTCCTAGAATTTAGGGCTAATAGGGAAAATGGGGCTAGTTTGGTGCAACCTTCTTTTTTCTACTTGGAAAATCTATCTAAATGGATTTTCCAATGCCTAATCCTCTCACAAGATAACTATAGAACCTCTATTCTTCGAAAACCATGCTTGGTTTCATTCTCCCAATCCTTCCCCTACAATTACAAACCATCAAAACACCTTTATACACCTAACTAAGCACACTAAGCTCGCCTAGGGCATGACCTTAAAATTATCTATCTCACTCTTCTGAGCTCTTCCTTCAATATGTACACTTTACAATGGCCTCCCTTACACATCCCTTAGGGGCGGTGATTATTTTCATGATGGAGAGCTATGGGGGAGCCATTTTTCCCTAAACGACTAAAACAACACCAACAACTACTCTACTTGCAAAACAATTTGAAAAAAATAATCTAATGAACTCAAAATAAATCCACTACTGAATGAAAAGTTATTAAAAATATGTCTACTACACTATTAAAACATTGTATCTCTTAGTTAAATCCATCTAATAACTCATGAACTCAAAATAAGTTGACTGTATGCCAAAAACTAGAACTCAGAGCTTCTCCTTCAAATTCAAATCAATCATTACATCACACTGCCTTGGGAAATGTGATCCTACTTGTCTAGATATGTCTTCCCCATGATTTTAGGTTGTTACATTAATCATTCATCATCATTTTGTGAAGAGAATCCAAGAATGCCAAATGTTGTCATGTAACTTTGAAAAGTTGCAAATGTTGTCATGCAACATTTTGACAACTTTGACAACGTTGCTAAAAATAAACTCCAATGACCTCCAACTGACCTAGAATGATGTAAAAAAATTCTAGAGACTATTTTAGGGATATTCCTACCCTTTCCCAAGTGTTGAAAGCTTTTGGATCCATTTCCCACTTTTAGGCTTAATCTACCACTAACCACTAATAAAGCATAAACTTATAGGTTGGATTGAACCTAGTCAAATCCACCTAGGTACACCAACTAATACATTTGGTACCAAATTGTAATGGCAGTGCCATTGCAGTTTTTCTGTCACAACCTTGTCGTCGTCACAATTGCGACAGTCTGCCGTCGTAATTGCGACGACGACAAGGTTGTGACGGAAAAAATGCAACGACATTGCCATTGCAATTTGGTACTAAATGTATTAGTGACCCTTATAAAGACCCTCTAAGGTCAAATAAAAACACTACGTACTTGGATAAGGTCAATACAAGCCAAAAAAAAACAAGAATTAAGGATTAGCCTGGGTGCTCCTCAGGGATTTTTTTAGTGGCGATTATTCGCCAATTGGCGAATATGTCCCGATCGGGCTATAGAAATTGGCGAAAAAAAACACCGTAAACTAGTTGACCGGTTCGCCCAGATTTTATAAA
>MU226071.1:5138784-5168164 GCA_018584345.1 Thuja plicata | reverse complement strand
TTCTCACTAGTCCTTATGAATCCAATACTTATTAGATAGGAATGAAGTCTTTCATACCAGGCTTTGGGAGCTTGTTTTAATCCATACAATGCTTTGTGAAGTCTACATACCATGTTCCTCTTGTCTGTATCTACAAACCCTTCTAGTTGTTAAATGTATACCTCTTCTTCAAGTATTCCATTTAGGAATGCTGACTTGATGTCCATTTGATATACTCTGAATCCTTTATATGTAGCATAAGCAAGTAAAATTATTACTCCTTCTAGCCTAGCAATGGGTGCAAAGGTTTCTCCATAGTCAATACCTTCCTCTTGTGCATACCCCTTGCATACTAGTCTTTCTTTGTTCCTTATGACTTCTCCATTCTCGTTCAGTTTGTTCCTGAATATCCATTTTGTACTGATGACATTCTTGTCATCTAGTCTTGGTAAAAGTGACCATGTATTGTTCTTTTCAATCTGTTCAATCTCATCATTCATAGCACTTATCCATTATTCATTATCTAGTGCAGCATTGATAGACTTTGGTTCAAACTCACAAATTAAGCAATTTGTGTTCAAAGACTTACTTCTTGTTCTTGTACCAGCTTTCTTATCTCCTAGGATCTGGTCCTTTGGAAGGTTCCTTCTTACATATCTTGCAAGTATAGGTACAACTCTTTGCATATTAGCTTGATCTTCATTACCTTGCACATTATCTTGATCATTATTCTGACCGTCGGTAACAACATTTTGACCGTCAGTTGCAACATTCTGTTGTTTTGGATTTATGCACTGTTGCTCGAGTAGAGTTGTGGGTCCTTCACAGTGTACAAATTTATTTTAGTCTTCATGTTCTTTTGTGTTTTCCAGCTCATTCTTTTCTACAAATTCATCAATCTTTACATTTGCACTTTAAACTATTTTGTTAGAAGCCTTGATTAGACATTTAAAAGCTTTGCTTTTGGTAGAATACCCTAGAAAAATGCCTTCAACACTTTTGGCATCAAGTTTTCCATTTCTATCATCTTTTAAGACATAACATTGACTTCCAAATATTTTTAAGTAACTTACATTGTGCGTTTTACCATACCATAGCTCATAAGGAGTCTTCTTTGATTCCTTTCTTAATTGTACTCTGTTAAGTGTGTAGACAACAGTGCTAATAGCTTCCCTCCAGAAGATCTGGGTGATGTTCTTCTCTATCATCAGTGTTCTTGCACAATCAACTATTGATCTATTCCTTCTTTCAACAATTCCTTTTTGTTGTGGTGTTCTTGGTGCAGAAACCTGTCTTTTTATACCATTCTTATTACATAAATTAGTGAATTCATCTGATATAAATTCTCCTCCTCTATCTGATCTCAAACATTTTAGATCCTTACACACACACACACACACACACACACACACATTTATAAATATGTTTTTCAAGTTTGTTAAATTGAACATGCTAAATGGATGATATTACATAGATTACTTATGTTCCATTAGTTACATATTAACTTGATTTTTTTTTATGATATTAATTACATTACTTATTAGTTAAAGATCCCCTTATGAGATCCTCTTAAGCCCTCCCCTTGAGACATTAGTTAGATTACTTATGACATGTTAGTTCTAGATTACTTATCTTACTTATGGTCGATTAGTTACATATTAACGTTATTTTTATGATATTAAGATTAGATTAAATTTATTAGTTAAACATCCCCTTAAGACATCCGATTAAGACCTCCCCTTAAAACATTAGTTAGGTTACTAATGATATTATTTAGATTACTTAGAATACTTATGGTTCATTACATATTTACATTAAATTTAATCTAATATTAGATATGTAAACATTACTATTTTTTATTATATTAGCATTCGATTAAATTTATTAGTTAAAGATACCCTTGAGACATCCCCTTAAAACATTTAGATCTGAATCAAATTGATATATGTATAATAAACTCTAGAATCCAATTATATATATGTATAATAATCTTAGATCACATCATGTAATCAAATCAAATAATTTGTACATGTATGTACTCATACAAGTGCATGTAAAATGGAAATTAATATCTGAATCTAAAATTATACTTAAATATAATACTAAATTATGGCTATGTAATAACAATTTTTAAAACGTAGTTGCATGCTTCTGTGCATACAACAGTGAGCCGTTAGGGGTTTAGAGGTCATCATGGTAGTGCTTGATAGAACATGGAAAATTTTGTGCTTTAAAAGTATGTAACATAAAATTCTTTTCTAACCTTCACCTCACATCAACACCTATTGGATTCAATTTTTAAATAGTTGAGTGGGAACATTTTTTTAACAAATCAAATTCTAAGCATACATTATCATATATCGATGGCTACATATTCTTATTTAGCATTTGAAAATGATGGAAAATAGACATTTATGAATCATTGATTTGAAATATTTCTAAATTTGACTTCACATTTTTTTATTAATGTTTTGAAACATATTTCATAATAAAAAAATTCTATTCTATTTGTTCGTGAAAATTCACCATTCCATGTACCTATAAGATGTCTATTCAAGTATTATCATATTGCATTAGGAGGACATAGTACCTTTCTATATACAATATTTTGTCTACATACCTGATTATGTTCTTATTGATAAATTTAGCGTATTGGGGAGAGTCATGCCTTATTCTATCTTAAGATGTTCCCATTCATACCTTACCATATACTTAGAAACACTATAGGAAAACCTAGTCTACCCATACCCCTTATCTTCCACATGTAGGTCTATTTCCACCTTAGAATTCACCCATACTAGGGGTGACCTTATACACTAAAAATAAGCCATAAAATTACATATCCATTCTTCTACATCTCTTACATAGTTTCCATAGGATGTACCTATAATACTCATTCTTTACATGATTTGTATTATTATACATTTAGGCTATATTTAATATTTATATATTTTTTCCCATACTATAAACATATGGATCAAATGGATGAACCAACTGAATCTCATCCATATTCTACCATGTGTAAGCTCTTTTATTAATTTTAAAAATAGTGAAAGTCTAAACATACAAACTCATTATCATGTGTAATTGGATATTGATTCAATCACGTGTCTAACATGTCATATTTTGGATAAGTAATTTTTCCACCTGTGAGATAAATAATTTTTCCTTCTAAATATTCACCCTTTATGAATATTTTTGAGTTTTCATTTTCTTTCAAATACTTTTTTGTTTAGGACTCATATGTACTAGAAAGTGGAGAAAACTATTGTTACAGCTGTTAAAGAAATTAGGGCTTCCATGGCACTTGCAATCGAGGATGCTGAAAAGGCATTAAGATATAGTGCTCGGTTTACACTGGTGTTTAGACAGTACTATTGCTTCATTTGCACTATATTTCTTAGCAATGCCATTTGGTAATGTTGCTCGATAATTCTGCTTTGGGTTGCTCACTTGGGTCTGAGTGTTTCTTGTCTATTTTTTGCATAATTTGGTTGCATAGGGGTGTTATGGCCATGCCTTGTCCCCTTTTTGTCATCTTTGTGGAGTCAAAAAGGGTGCTCAGATCTTTGTATCTTCACTGGTGTGTTTTGAGTGTCAAATACGTTAAGGCATATATCCCACTATTTTTATATCCTAGCCCACAGTAGGTTAAGTGTCGAAAGGAAAGCACCTTTTTGGCTGACACTTTGTGAAGTGATGCGGTTAGTGGTGGCCAATTGGCAGACAAGATGGATAATTTTGGTGGGCCCATGTTGGAGAATGTTCAGGTGATGAGGTCGAGAGGATGACAGGTGGCAGCAAGGTGCGATGGCGTAGTCTAAATCATCATAGGTCTAGTTGGATCGTATAGTAGCGTGGGTGTGACATGTGGTAGGTTTGAGAGGTGGCATGATATGTTGGTTAGATACACGGTAGAGGTTCCAACAAGTAGGGTGGTGACATGTGGCTTAGTTAGAAAGATGGTTAGGTGGGACCGATGAAAGATCATATCAGATGGTGATGTGTGGCGAATAATGGAAAAGAAGGTGATGAAGGCAGATCAAGAGCGGATAGTAATGTGCTACTACATGAAGGTAAGATGCAAGGAAGTTATGCACCGCACGGTCACGAAATGCATGACGAGTGTCTAGATCAATGATAAGGTAAGATTGTGGAGCCTACATGAGATAAAGTAGACATGTGGTTTCAAGGGCCAGTGGGATGTTGCCATGTGGAAGTCAACAAAGTTTGACTGGGCAAAGTAACTTTATTTTTGCTTGGTGCCCTTATTACGTGAAATGCATCAACGACTCTATTTTAAAGTTGCAAAAAGGATCTTGATCTTGGCCATCGATGTGTTTCACGCCAGAGGAGTTAGTTGTTATGGTTAATATTTTAAAATTTTAAATATTTCTATAGATTTTACCACGTTGGCATGTTCTCATACATGTAGGGGAGTGGCTCAATATTTTTGTGGTTCGTGATCAGTCTTAATGGCATCGTTCAGTGGCTAGGAATGTTCTTTGTGGGTCTAAGTGCATTTATTGCAGCATGGTGGCTATGTGGATCTCTGATTTCTTTTTATTTTGGGATGTTTTCTGTCGTTCTTTGAATGTTCTACATTTATGGATTGGATCTTTCCTTGTAATTTGGCAAGTGGATCGTTAGGACAGATATTTTAGGTGATCTTTTGGAGAAAGATCAAATTGGTGAGGTAGGATTGCATTTATGGCTTGATAGACAGTTTTTGGAACCCTATCCTAGGGTTTTCATCTTGCCTCTTAATATTTTCCTTTCTCTATAGTAAATCTTCCAGATTTTAGACCCTGAGTGTTGGTTTAGAAGTCTGAGTCCTAGGGAGATATTAGATTTGTATCAGACTGCATTTCATGCTAAGATATATACTTTTTGATATTTTGCAAATTAATGACTGGTGTAGTTATTTAATATTATTGTTACATATTTGGATTTATTATAATTAATACATTTGTCTTAGTTTTAAGTCACTCCTTGGATTTTATTGTATGAGTTTTGGATTTTCTTGTCCAATACATAGCATTATCTATGTGTATGTTTCATTCTAGAGTCTTGATTTAGGATCAAATTAAAGAAACTTTGGGGGAAATATAGATTCATTTGATGTATATGCATAGGGATCTTATAAGAAAGTGTCTGATCTGAGATACATATGTTTATGGTTGTGAGTCCTTGCCAATAGGTTGTCTATTTGTTTTAATATTTGGATTGAAGAAGTTGCCCAATGGATAAGGAACTGGTCAAAAGTTTTTCTACTCTTTGTTGATGCATGTCTAATATAGTTTGGTTATGTCCTACAAATTTACATCAAAACCATTACTAAGTCCTTTTCATATCCTATGGTTGTTGGTTGTATGTCCTACTTGATAACAGAGAGTCAATGAATACCTGGTTAGTATTTAGCACTTTCTTACCATTATCTATTGTTAAAATCTAGAGTATTGAAGAGTTGTAAAGAGTTATATGTTATCTGGATTAGGTGCACCCACCTTGGTTTTGTAGAGGCAGAAGTGTAGAGGGAAGTCTTGTCCCTATAGTTTGTCCAATTGACTTATAGAGCTTCCATACTTGGAGCTAAGCACTCTTAACATTATTCTTAAGGAATATTGGTGGCTTTAGATAGCATAAACATTTTCAAACACCAACAAAATGATGACTCTGCTCGGGAGGCCACTAATGTTATAGAGTCATGTGCTTCAAAGAAGATATTCCTAATGTTTTGTAAAGTGCGTCAGGACTATTTTTCTGTTATTGGAAAGTGTTTGAAAGTAATAGTTCTGAAAATGATACAAATATTATCTCACTTTTGGTGAGTGGTGACTCCAAGATCTCGGATTTGTACTAGTGTATATGATTGAAGAAAGACTAAAAAGAAGAGGTGGACTTGCAGTGAAGAGGTAGTAGATAATAGGACTCCTATGATTATGAGCATAGTAAAGAGAGGAATCATATGAGACCCTATATAGGGTGTGTTGTAAGTTGGCTGATTTGTAAAAGGGGACAGAGTTGGGAAAGGGTTCTCAACTAATCCGGATTTTTTCCTCTGCAAGGAGGAGGTAACTCTACCAAGTTTCAAAAGGTATTTTGGAGGTGAATTCATATGAATATCTTGTAGCTACTGCAATACATCTAGGTATTTTAATTTTCAAGGATGTAAATGTTTCCTTATGTAGTAATTCAAGAACTAAGAAAAGGAATAAGTTGTGGAGAGAGGTTTGCATGCTTCAAGTTTTAAGTTGCATTTTGCAAAATCATATGGAAGTATTGCATTAGTCAAAATGGGTGAGCTTGAGGAGGAGCTTGCTTTGTTAGACCAAGGCATCCAAGAGGATTGCATATTGCTGATAAGAGTAAAGGTGGGAAGTAGAAGGGAACTGTCAATACCTTTATTTTATGAAAGGTTTTGTGATGCATATGATGAGCTTCCAAGGGCTACCAAGCTTTCAGAGCTTGTATTTATTGGTTTGTTTTTGGAGCTTTGTTTCTCTAAATCAACCCATTGGCTAGCCTCCTTGAGGGAAGACCATTATGTGCATATTAGGGATTGGATAACTAATGTTGCAGATCTTGAAGATACACTTGAGGTTGTATCTAGTAGTGTTTTTATTGAGAATGATATAACTTATGAAGGAGATGTATCTAGTGTGGATCCTCTCTTTTATAATCATGAAAGTGATGCTTCTTCTCAGTATAAGGCAAAAAATTTGGGCAGTCACAAAGAATAAGATGATTGGATACATGAAAATGTTGCTAGTGATTACCTATTAGAAGAGGGTGAAGATGATGGCAATGGTTCATTTCATAGTGGACAAATTTTAGAGTTTCTGTTGTGTGAATATCCTAGATATTCAGGGAAGGATAGTCATGAACCATCACACCCAACACACATTGAGCTTGGTAGAGAGTATGAGTCAGTAGGTTCTGATTTTGACATGTGTGTTACTGATTCTCCTTGTGATTTTGCATTACTTGGCTACAAAAAGATGGGATTTGATGTATCAGATGGTGAAAGCATCAGTATTTTCTCAGATTCATGGGATGATGGTATTCTTGATACAATGTTGAGTACTGATTGGAGTAGTTGTGTAGATTTTGAATCTTGTTCTCATTCTAAATCTTTCATTAAACCATTGAATCGTCATATTTTAGATGCTCAATTTACACATGTTTTTAATGAGTGTATTGATGTTTTCCCTCCCACCCACCAGTAGGTTTATGGTTTGTATAGTGTTGATACCTTGCAGGAGGATTCATTTGAGAATTTTGAAATAAATGTGCATACCAGTGATGTGGTGTACATTGGTTTCTTTGTAAATGAGAATAAGGATCATGGTGTTGAGCTTTCATGGTATGATGAGGATGATCACCATTCTTCCTGTTCAGTTTCTAATCTATTCTCCTTTGAGGAACCAGATGTTACAAATAGTAATACTGACAACCAAGCAGAATGCAAGAGCTCTTCTTAGCTGGATGGTATTTCCCCAAGTTTTTCTGATCAGGTAGATGAGAGAAATTATTTCAGCTTGCTTTCAAGGTAGGGAGCAAAAAAAAATTCTATGAAAGAGGGAAGCTAGAGGAAGAATTTTGTGATGGATTTAAGTCATCAGGCCTGGTTTGAATTTTTTCTCAAGTCAAGAGAATAAGTTGCAAAGGTATTGATATTTTCCTATAGTGTTAGGTTTTAGTTTCCATGTTGTTTCCTATTTTCTACTTTAGGTTAGGTTTCCTTTCTATTTTTTGGGTGGTCTTCTTTTCCTTGAGATTCAGGATCCTTTCTATGCCTACAAGAGACATGCTTCCCTAGTCAAACACATTATTAGATATGTTAAATAAATTAGGGCTTCTACGACACTTGCAACCAAGGATAGTGAAAATGTATTACAATATAGTGCTCCATTAATACTGGTGTTTGGGTAGTACTATTCCTCAATTTGCTCTATATTGCTTGGTAATGCCACTCGGTAATGTCACTCTGTAATGTTGCTTAGGGTTGCTCACTTGTGTCTGAGTGTTTCTTATCTATTTTTCATGTAAGTTGGTATGCAGAGGGGTTTTATGGACATGCTTTGACCCCTTTTGGTCATCTCTATGGAGTAAAAATAGTTGCTTAGATCTATGTGTCTTCGCTAGTGTGGTTTAAGTGTCAAATGCCTTAGGTCATACATCCCACATTCATTATGCGAAGGAAAGTTTAACTATTTTTATATCCCATCCCGCAGTAGGTTAAGTGTCGAAAGGTAAGCACATTTTTGGATGACATTTTGTGAAGTGCTATGGTTAGTGGCGGCCAGCTGGTAGACAAGATGGATAATTTAGGTGGGCCTATGTCAGAGAATGTTTACGTGATGAGGTCAAGTAGATGACAAGTGGTAGCAAGGAATGATGGTACATTCTGATTTGTCACAGGTCAAGTCAGATCACATAGTAGTGCGGGTGTGACATGTGGAAGGTTTGACAGATGGCAGGCCAGGTTGGTTAGATACGCGGTAGAGGTTCCAACATGTAGGGTGTTGCAACATGCCTTAGTTGGCATGATGGTTAGGTGGGACCAAGGATAGATCAAATAAGATGGTGAAGCGGAATGATGAAGGGAAAAGAAGGTGATGAAGGAAAACCAAGATCTGACAGTAATGCACTACCGCGTGAAGGTAAGATGCGAGGAGGTTAAGCACTGCGTGGTCACAAAATGCATGATGTGTGTCTAGATCGGTGATAAGGTATGATTGTGGGGCCTACATGAGATAAAGTAGATAGGTGGTTCTGAGGGCTAGTGGGATGTCTCCACGTGGACGTCAACAAAGTTTGACCAAGAGAAGTAACTTTATTTTTTCTTAGTGCCCATATTATGTGAAATGCATCGCTGACTCTATTTTAAAGTTGCAAAAAGGATCTTGATCTTGACCGTTGATGTGTTTCGTACCAGAGGATTTATCCGTTGTGATTAATATTTTAAAATTTTAAATCTTTCTATGCAATCTACCACAGTGGTTTGTTCTTAGACTTGCAGGGGAGTGGCTCGAGGTTTTCTTGGGTCATGATCAGTCTTAATGGTGTCATTCAGTTGATAGGGATGTTCTCTGTGGGTCTGAGAGCATTTATTACATCATGATGGTTTTGTGGATCTCTGATTTCTTTCTATTTTGGGATGTTTTCTATCATTCTTTGAGTTTTCTGCATTTATGGATTGGATCTTTCCTTGTAATTTAGCAAATGGATCGTCAGGATGAATCTTTTAGGTGATCTTTTGGAGAAGGATCAGAATGGCAAGATAGGATTGCATTTATGGATTGATGGATAGTTTTTGGAACCCTATCTTAGGGTTTTCATCTTCCTACTTAAGTTTTTCCATTCTCTATAGTAAAGGTTCCAGATTTTTGACCCTGAGTGTTGGTTCAGAAGTTTGAGTCCTAGGGAGATATCAGATTTGTATCAAACTATATTTCATGCTAAGATGGATGATTTTTAATATTTTGAAAATTATTGAGTGGTATAGTTATTCAATCTTATTGCTACACATTTGGATTCATTATAATTAATACATTTGTCTCAGTTTCAAGTCTCTCCTTGGCTTTTATTGTGTGAGTCTTGGATTTTCTTGACCAAAACATCGAGTTATCTATGTGTATGTTTCATTCCATAGTTCTGATTTAGGATCAGATTAAAGGTACTTTGGGGGAAATATAGATTAATTTGATGCATATGAATAGGGATCTTATAAGAAAGTGTGTGATTTGAGATACATGTGTTTATGAATATGAATCCTTGCGAATAGGTTGTCTATCTGTTTCAATATTTGGATTGAAGAAATTTCCCAATGGATAAGGCACTAATCAAAAGTTTTAATACTCTTTGTTAATGCATGTCTGATATAGTTTGGTTATGTCCTACACACTTAAATCAAAACCATGACGACATATAACTGATTAAATGTTTGATAATGTTAAGTTGAAGATAATGCAAGACATTAAATTAGTTAATGGTTTGTATTTTCATTGATGTCAACTTGATATCATTTGTACGGTCATGCATATAATGCCAAAGACTTCAGAGAATCAATGGAACAAAGATTATGCTTTCAACAATTCATAAAAGTCAAGTATTCACTAAGTGAAAGATAACACCAACAAAGTACACACCATCGGTATTGTCACAGTGATACTCGATGAGCAAAAGATAGTATTGCTCGACAGAGAAAAATCACAGGATGCCTGACAAGCTGAGAAAAGAGTTACCCGACAAGTAAAATCCAATGTTGACCAATGGACAAAGATCTTGAAGTTGACTGGAGTCACACCAATGGAACTGGCATTTTTCACTGACAACTAACTGCAGAGTTGACCAACAGAACAAAGAGTTTAGAGAATGACAAAATATCTAGCTAGCAAGAGCTAAAGATAGACTTAACTAGTTGTTTTCATTGTTTTATTCGACCAGAGTTAAGTAATTGATTTAAAGAATATTTGTATAGTTGGAAAGAAGATAACTATGAGATAAATCAGGAGTTATACTTTAAATTAGATGTGTTGGATTATTTTTCATGCCAAGAATTAAGAATCAAGAATCAAGAAATGGTGAATATCATGTCTATATAAGAGACAAGCTTAATTCATTTCCACATCATCATGAAAAGGGGGAGTGAATAGAAAGAGGATGCTGAAGAGAAATTGATGAAGGATAACTTCATACAATCCTAATCAATCAAGCTGAAGGAGAGCTAAATAATTCTATAGACATTGATGAATAGTGAAGCACAACATCACAGAGTAGAAAGTGTGGAGAAAAAGAATTAAAATTGATACATTGATCAAAGAGGTAATGTACTTAAATACATCTGAAAATCTGCAATTCAAGTTGCAATAGAAACATGCCATTATGTTTCAGTTTAACCATTGAAGCATCAAGTCTCTTAAAAGAGTAGGACTTAACAGTGTTCTATATATTGAGGTACATCCCAAGGAGTGCCAAAAATGTTGATTCATGAAAGTAGCACTAGATTTTCCTAAAGCCTATTGACAGTCTAAGAAGGAGGCTGATTCAAAGATGGTAGCAAACTAAGTTTCCTGATACTAAGTGACAACCTCTATGTATAAAATCCTCTAACAAGGTCACACCTAACAGTGTGTTTGTAACCTTTAATAGGGTTGAATCCTAACACGGCTCACATCAGAAGAGTGAAAATTTGGGGTATCAGTCCCAGTGGTTTTTCCCTTAACAGAGTTTTCATGTTAAAATCCATGTGTTATGTGTGTATGGTTTATTACTTTACTATTTTACATTTCACATATAAATTTTTGGATTTATTGGTATACTCTGTATATTTACTGAGTATTGTTAAATAAGTTTTACTGCTTATCGGTAATCAAGGAGAATAAGGTCAGAAAAGGAAAACTGACAAACATTTAATTATTATAATTATTTCATCACATGCATCTTGTAAGGGACATAATAATTTGAGGTTTACTTGATTGGTGGTTAGAATAAGGAAAATTTTTGAAGCCACTAATTCACCCCCCCTCCTAGTTATTACTAACAATTGGTATCAGATCTGGTGTGCTTAGAAGGAAGGTTTCAAGACCTAAGTCAGGATCACAAGATGAACAGATGAGATGTGCCCAAGTTGAACAGAGACAACTTTGCTTCATGCCAGAGCAGGATAGGACTCCACTTATCAGGTATTGGTAATGATGTTACTCAATACTTAGATACTAAATATGTGTTGCCTATAGGAGAATTGATAGTAGATCAATTGAGAGTTAAGCATGAGCATAACTGCATGGTTATAGAGCTTTCTTCCTCACTCTCTCATGCTAAATTTGAAGATGTCAAGGATTGCAAAACTACAAAGAAAATGTGGGACAAACTAAAGCTTGTACATGGAGGTGATACAAATATTCTGAGAGCCAAGGCAGCAAGCCTTAGAGGAAAATTTGATGATCTTGGAATGAAAGAAGGAGAAAACATCACACAGTACATCACAAGAATAAAAGAAGTAGTCAATGCTATACGAGGTGTTTGAGGTACACTTGAAGAGGAGATAGTGGTAAGTAAAATCTTAAGAACCTTACTACCTGTATATGCTATTAGAGTTTCTGCTATTCCAGAAATGAGAGCAGTAGCAAACAACATAGTTACTCTTGATAGTTTAATTGGTAGACTGATTTCATTTGAGATGAATAACTTTTATAATAGTGTCTTACCAAACTTAGAGTCTACATTTAAAACTTCTATGAGAATAAGCAAGTCAAGTTAGAGACACACATCTAGAAGAGATAGTGAAAGTGAAAGTGAAGAAGATCTAGATGAAATAGAAGCACTCATCACAAGGAGAATGCAGAGAGGCAAAGGTAAATACAAAGGCAAGTTACCACTTGTATGCTTTAATTGTAGAGAGATTGGACACTTTGTTGCAAGATGTCCTAACAGAAGAAAATATGACAAAGGTAATGACAAAGCTTTTGAGAAGAAATATGACAGAGGTGATAACAAAGATTACAGAAGTTACTGACAATCAGAAAGAAGAGATACCCAAGACTACAAGGATAAAGGCAACAAGGCTAGCTACCTAGCTTCTTGCAAAGATGAAGATACTGACACCAAAACTGATGAAGACATCGAGATGGTATTTGTAGCCGTGAAAGATGATTCAGATGAAGATGAAAGGTATGTAGAAACTACACTCATATCTAAGGTTGGCAAGAATGACGTATGGATTATAGATAGTGGCTGCACTCACCACATGACTGATGACAAAGAAAATTTTAATTCTTTTGAGTATTATAATGGTGGTACAGTAAGAATGGGTAATGATACACCTTGTCTGGTTGAAGGTAAAGGAACTATAATGTTGATTAACTTGATTAAATATAAAAATGCTTATTGGCTAAAAAGATTGAATTATAATCTATTGAGTGTTTCTCAGCTAAATAATTCAGGTCACAGAGTAGCATTTGAGAACAAGAAGGAAAATATCTTCAATGAATTAGGAAAACTGATTGGTACCGGTGAACAGACTAAAGGTAACCTATTTTATCTGAATGATACTAACACCACTTGCTTAATGACTAGAAATGAAGACATATGGTTGTGGCACAAAATATTGTGTCATGTAAATTTTGACAACATGATAAAAATAAGAAGAAGAAGAAATGTAAGAGGCTTACCAACGATGACAAAGCCAGACAACATCATGGGCAAAAATTGTCAAAAAGCTAAAATGACAAAGTCTAGTTTCAAAAGTAAAACCCATACATCTGATGATATTCTAGAATTGGTCCATACTAATTTATGTGTACCTATGAGGACAAAGATCTATTATGGAGATAGATATTTTATTCTCTTTGTTGATGATTACTCTAGAATGATGACAATTATGTTTCTAAAAGATAAATCTGAAGCATTCAAGATGTTTAAGTGGTATAAGGATATGGTAGAAAAACAAAGTGGTAAGGATTTGAAATGTTTGAGATCAGTTAGAGGAGGAGAATTTATATCAGATGAATTCACTAATTTCTATAATGAGCATGGTATAAAAAGAGAGGTTTATGCACTAAGAACACCACAACAAAATGGGATTGCTGAGAGAAGGAACAGATCAATAGTTGATTATGCAAGAACACTGATGATAGAGAAAGGAATTACCCAAATCTTCTAGAGGGAAGCTGTTAGCACTGTTGTTTATACACTAAATAGAGTACAATTGAAGAAGGACACAAATAAGACACCTTATGAGATATGGTATGGTAAAACACCCAATGTAAGTTACTTCAAGATCTTTGGTAGTCAACGTTATGTCTTAAAGGATGATAGAAATGGAAAGATTGATAGCAAAAGTGATGAAGGTATTTTTCTGGGGTATTCTACCAAAAGCAAAGCTTTTAAAAGTCTTATCAAGGCCTCTAACAAAATAGTTGAAAGTGTAAATGTAAAGATTGATGAATTTGCAGAAAAGAATGAGCTGGAAAGCACAAAAGAACTAGAGGACTACAACAAGTTTGTATATTGTGAAGAACCCAACACTCTACCAAAGCAATAGTGCTTAATCCCATAAAAATAGAATGTTGCAACCGATGGTTAGACTTCTGTTACCGATGGTCAGGATAATAATCAAGATAATGTGCAAGGTAATGAAGAACATAATGAAGATCAAGAAGATGATCAAGTTGAAATACAAAAAACTATATTTGTACTTGCAAGATATGTAAGAAGGAACCATCCAAAGATCTAGATCACAAGAGATAAGAAAGTTGGTACAGGAATAGGAAGTAAGTCTTTAAACTCAAATGGTTTAATTTGTGAGTTTGAGCCAAAATCTGTCAATGTTGCACTAGATAATGAAGAATCGATAAGTGTTATGAATGATAAGATTGAATAGATTGAGAAGAACAAAACATGGTCACTTGTGCCAAGACCAGATGACAATAATGTCATCAATACAAAATGGATATTTAGTAATAAGTTGAATGAGAATGGAGAAGTCACAAGGAACAAAGCAAGACTAGTATGTAAGGGGTATGCACAAGAAGAAGGTATAGATTATGGAGAGACATTTGCACCCATTGCTAGGCTAGAAGGAGTAACAATACTACTTTCTTATGCTGAATACAAAGGATTCAAAGTATATCAAATGGATGTCAAGTTAGCATTCCTAAAAGGAATACTTGAAAAGAGGTATACATTGAGTAACCCGAAGGGTTTGTAGATCCAGACAAGAGGAACATGGTATGTAGACTTCACAAAAGCTTGTATAGATTGAAACAAGCTCCTAGAGCCTGGTATGAGTGAATTCATTCCTATCTAATAAGTATTGGATTCATAAGGACTAGTGAAAACTGTAATCTTTATTTGAAAGAAGATACTGATGCTAACACTTTGATTTCTAAAATATTTGTTGATGACATCATATTTGGAGGCAATGATATGCTATGCAAATCATTTGCTGATGAGATGAGAAAATAATTTGAGATGTCTATGTGTGGAGAGGTCAAGTTCTTTCTTGGTCTATAGATCATTCAAAAAAGTGAAGGTATTTTCATTACACAGTCCAAATACATCAAAGAGGTCCTAAAAATATTCAAGATGGAAGATTCCAAACTAGTTGAAACACCGATGGCTACTAGATGTAAGTTAACAAAGAAAGACAAGACAACAAAGGTAAATCAGACTTTGTATAGATCAATGATTGGAAAACTCATGTATGTTGTACAGACTAGACCACATATTGCACATGTAGTAGGAATTGTTGCTAGATTTTCTGCTCCCCAAGGGAATCACATATGACTACTATGAAAAGAATCCTAAGATATCTGAAGAATACTTGGGAATTTGGCTTATGGTATAGAAGAGAAGGCAGATTTGAACTAAAAGGGTTTACCGACGCTAATTGGGTTGGAAATCTTGATGACCAGAAGAGCACAACTAGAGGAGAATTCTTTATGGGTGACAGACTTGTCACATGAATTAGCAAAAAGCAAGGATGCATCTCTCAGTCTACTGCAGAAGTAGAATATGTTGTTGCTACTGCAAACTGCTCAAATATTACATGGATAAAATAGTTGCTGGAAGGTATGCATATGAAGATCTCAAAACAAGTGATTATCTATTATGATAACACCAGTGTAATAATCATTTCCAAGAATCCAGTCATGCATTCCAAGAATAAACACATTGCAATCAAGTATCATTATTTAAGAGAACAAGTTCAAGAAAAAGAAGTGATACTTGAGTATGTGCAGTCAAAAGAACAATTAGCTGATATCTTCACCAAGCCACTGCCCAAAGATACATTTGAGTACCTAAGATAGAGAATAGGGGTCAAACGCTTATCTACAAGTTAGTAAAAGAGTGAAGGCTGCATCAACCTATATATTATCATAATATCATTCATGTTGATGCAAGCAAAAAGGATGAAATTCAAAGCTACATCTATATATGGAAAGATATATATCAGAACCGAGCACCAGAGCATATTGTTGTATTGCTGATGGATAAGGGAAATTCAAGGAATATATTATGGATGGAAGAAAATGATTATTTGAAATTAATGTCTGATATCTGTAAGATATTTTTTTGGCATTTTTGTCAAAGGGAGAGAAAGTATCCATATTATTACAGTCTTCAGAAAAAGAAGAAAGATTATCCATTATCAGATTACTCCAACAGGAAGAGATCATATCCATAGGGAGAGTTTCCGATAAGAGATAGAGACATCAAAGAAGAAGAATAGTCAAAAAACATATATTGAAACAAGGAAAGGCTGCAACACATCAGAATAAGAAACACAAAAAGCTACAAGAATCAAATCTAAGATAACACAGAGCTTACCAGTGGTTAGACATTTTTGTCGATTATCAAAACAAACTATTTGATAGTTTGATGAATCTCAACAATTGTATTTCATATTGTATTAGAAATAGTATAGTGTGATAATATTGTATGTTACCATCAATGCTAAAGGGAGAGATTGATGACATGTAACTGATTAAATGTTTGATAATGTTAAGTTGAAGATAATGCAAGACATTAAATCAATTAATGGTTTGTATTGTCATTGATGTCAACTTGATATCATCTGTACGGTCATGTATATAATGCAAAAGACTTTAGAGAATCAATGGAACAAAGATTATGCTTTTAGCAATGCATAAAAGTCAAGTATTCACTAAGTGACAAATAACACTGACGGAGTACACACCATTGGTAAAGGCAAAGAACCAAAGTCACAGTGATATCCGACGAGCAGAAGATAGTATTTCTTGATGAAGCAAAATCATAGGATGCCTGACAAGATGAGAACAAATTTGCTCGATGAGTAAAATCCAATGATGACCAATGGACAGAGATCCTGAAGCTGACTGGAGTCACACCGATGGAATAGGCAATTGTCACCGACAACTAACTACTGAGTTGACCGACATAAGAGAGAGTTTAGAAAATGACAAAATATCTAGCTGGCAAGAGCTAAAGATAGACTTAACTAGTTTTTTTCATTGTTTTATTTGACCAGAGTTAAGTAATTGATTTAAAGAAGATTTGTACAGTTGGCAAGAAGATAACTACAAGATAAATCAGGAGTTATACTTTAAATCAGATTGGCTGGATTGTTTTTCACGCCAAGAATTAAGGATAAAGATTCAAGAAAAAATGAATATCATGGCTAATAAGAGTCAAGCTTAATTCATTTCCACATCATCATGAAAAAGGGGGAGTGAATAGAAAGAGGATGCTGAAGAGAAACTGATGAAGGATAACTTCATATAGTCCTGATCAATCAAGCTGAAGGAGAGCTAAAGAATTCTATAGACACCGATGAACAGTGAAGCACAACATCACAAAGTAGAAAGTGTGGAGCACAAAGAATTAAAATTGATATATTGATCGGAGAGGTAATGTAATTAAATAGATCTAAAAATCTACAATTCAAGTTGCATTAGAAATGGGTCATTATGTTTCAGTTTAACCATTGACGCATCAAGTCTCTTAACAGAGTAGGACTTACTAGTCTTCTATATATTGAGGTACATCCCAAGGAGTGCCAAAAAGGTTGATTCATGAAAGTAGCACTAGATTTTCCTAAATCCTATTGACAGTCTGAGAAGGAGGCTGATTCAAGGATGATAGAAAACTAAGTTGTCGGATACTAAGTAACAACCTCTATGTATAAAATACTCTAACAAGGTCACACCTAACAGTGTGTTTGTAACCTTTAACAGGGTTGGCTCCTAACAGAGCTCACTTTAGAAGAGTGAAAATTTGGGGTACTGGTCCTAGTGGTTTTTCCCTTATCAGGGTTTCCACATTAAAATTCATGTGTTATGTGTGTATGGTTTATTACTTTACTGTTTTACATTTCACATATGCATTTATGGATTTATCGGTATAGTCTGCATATTTACTGAGTGTCGGTAAATAAGTTTTACTACTTATCGGTAATCAAGGAGAATAAGGTCATAAATGGAAAATCGACAGACAGTTAATTATTATAATTATTTCATGGCATGCATCTTGTAAGGGACATAATAATCTAAGGTTTTATTTGATTGGTTGTTAGAATAAGGAAAAAAATTTAAGCCACTGATTCACCCCCCCCTCTCAGTTATTACTAACAAACCATTAGTAAGTCCTTTCCATATCCTATGGTTGTTGGTTTTATGTCCTACTTGGTAACATAAATTCAATGAATGCCTGGTTAGTATTTAGCACTTTCTTACCATTATCTCTTATTAAAATCTAGAGTATTGAAGAGTTGTAAAGAGTTATATGTTATCTAGATTAGGTGCACCCACCTTGGTTTTGCAGAGCCAAAAGTATAGAGGGCAGTCTTGTCCCTATAGCTGGTCAGATTGTCTTATAGAGCTTCCATACTTGGAGCTAACCACTCCTAACATTAGTATTAAGGCATATTGGTTGGTTTGGATAGCATAAATGTTTTCAAACACCAAAAACTACAACTAAAATTTTTATGTCTATGTTAATTACTTTTGGCCTCATTTTGAGATAATATATGGATAAAATTACATAATGTTATGTGCAGATGTGTGTGTGTGTGTGTGTGTGTGTGTGTGTGTGTGTGTGTGTGTATGTATGTATGTATGTATCAATGTATGTATGCATGAATGCATGCATGTATGTATGTATGTATGTATGTATGTATGTATGCATTATGTATGTATGCATATATGCATGTTCATGATTTATTATCCTTGATTATCACACATCTATTCTTTACTTTGATACTTGAAATTTCTTATTTTAATTCATTTCTATTTGAATTCTCCCTTTTGATGTTGACCTAACTTCAAATTCATAAAAAATAAATGAAATTAGTAATTCTTTCTGATGAAATTAATTTTCCATTAGTATACAAACAACACTTTCGGTAAGCCTACACCGAAATACAAGAAAGAGAAAACCGAAGATCAGATCAAGAGATCACCAAAAGATGACTAAGTACAGAGAAAACCAATCACACAAGTCAATGTCTAAACTGAAATGCAAGTTACACTGCAGATCGACAAGATAGACACAGTGCAACCGACAGACAAAATAGAAGGATAGTCAAAGCATGACTGGCAAACAGAACCAAAAGTCAATTGCAGCCGCAAAAAGTGGATCTGACTTCCTTGTCAGATAAAGAAAGTGTATTCTATTTATAGGATATTTAATTATTTTAAATCCATTTCTTTAGGGACAAGATACGTGAATTTAAGTGCTTTACTCAGTCTAACTGATTTAAAACACATAGACTACGAGATCCAGGTAAAATTTGTAAACCTGATCTTAGTGTTAACATTTTTTTTATCATAGCTCGACAAATTCAATCCATCTATAAATACATGATGCAATCATTCTTTAGAATATGCGTGTGAAAAATAAAATGAGAGAGGAGAATAGAATGAGAAAATCTATGGATTGAATTGAGAGTTTCAAGAATCAGAAGAGAAAAAGAAGGATTTGGTTAGGAGAACCAAGAATAGAGGAAACTGATAATTAGAGGTATTATTCGATCACAGTTAAGGTGATAATATTTTTATGTGAACTACATAGGATTTGTATCATTAATAGGATATTACATTTACCAGGTCAATTTTTAATTTGCTATCATTCTAACAAGTGGAGAAAAGTTTAAAAATCCTTTCAAGGAAGGTGGATTTAATAGTCCATCATCAAATCTCTTAACCGAGTGCACACTTAACAGTGTTGCTAAATCTCTTAATATAGTAGACTTTAACATGTCTCCATTGATACTCCTAAGAGGGTAAATCATTAGAAATGATAAAATTCTAAGCCTTAACCGGCTCCCTTCGAATATGAAGATAGTGAAGTTTTGTGGGTGCCATCCCCACTGTAGTTTTTACTTTGTAACATAAGTTTTCTACGATATCATATCTTGTGTTATATGCCAATTACTTTCCTAAATGTTTCTATGAATTATTCGCATACTTATTAATGTTATGAATTGATATAAATCACATCAAGATAGTTTAGATCAGATTGAATGGACATGCAATTGATTACAAGGTTAAATGATTAAAGGATTCAAAAAGTTTTAGAGGTACTAATTCACCCCTCCCCTCTCAGTACCTACTTCCCATTAATCCCAACAATTGGTATCAGAGAAAATTATTTTCTTGGAAAGCTTAAAGGCTTAAGAGGAAAGATCATACAATGGAGAAGTACAAACTTGATAAAAATATTGAGAACAAAAAGATTGCAATTTTGATGTTCTATGAACAGTATAAAGAAGCTAGAATAATCATGAGATAGTTGCTGGATGAAAGAAAGAGTATGCCATCTCTCCATAATGAGAAAAATTATCAGGAGGAAGAGATACCATATTTATTTAATTCTTCAGGATCAAATACAAGAAAAGCATCAGATACATCAGAAGAAAGCATCACAAGCCTAACTAAAATCAATCTACATCTGGCTGGACAAATTAAATCTCTAAAAATTGGTAAAGAGACATAGATGGTAAGAATGATTGATGTCATGAAAAATGCTAGATAGGACGAACAAGAAAGAACCCTAGCTATTGATGATACAAGAAATATCACTGAAAAGCTACAAGAAAAAGAGTCTAAAATACAAAGACTTATAGAGCATCACCATGAGATAACAAATCAGATTATTCTTATGATTCAAGAGGCAAACAGACTAAATGTTGAACTCATTGAAAGAATAGATGATATCGGTGAACTGAGGGATGAGAATGAAATGCTAAAGCATGAATTTAGAATACAACAACATCATAATGAAATTATTAAAAAGGCTAAAGAAAGAAACAAAATAATGATGATTTTCTTGAGGGTCAACAAAGAGTCAACAACAACAACGGTCTAGGCTTTACAAAAAATGGAGAATCATAAAATCAATCCAATCCAAAGAATGTCTATGAAAATCCAAGACCAAGAAATATTACATGCAATCAATCTGGAAAGCAAGGCCATACATCAAATGTATGCAGAGGAAAAATGAAAGGTATTTTTAAATCTGCATCTTCATTCATAGGATTCTGTTATAAATGTAACAAGAAAGGTCATAAAGATTATGAATGTAAGTCTGAGATGAAACAACCAAAGAAGGAAACCTACATGGACAAATAATTTCCTACATGAAAAATGAATGGGCACACAACTCTTGAATGCTAGAAAAGGAAAAGACAATCATGGAATCCAAAAGGTCAAGAAACTCCCTATCAACCAAAGAGAATTGATAATCAGTACGTATGGGACCACAACACTTAGAAAAATTGTATAGCATGTGGAAGATATGGTCACATTGCTTCAAATTGTATGAGACTATGGACTAGAAAATCTAGAGGCTGGACAAACCCCAGAATGGCATGCTTACACTGTCATAAAGTTGGTCATCTCAAGAAATACTGTGGAGACCGAATGATAGAAACAAGCATATATCCCAATGGAAATAGCATTGAAGATATCTAGAGGGATAGAGAAAAAATGTGGAGAAAATATTCAAGCAATGATGAAGCTGGAACAAGAAATACATATGGTGACACCCCATCCAACGGATCCACCGACAATACCAACCCCACCTAGGTAGAACAAGTAAGTATGGAACTACATTACCCAAATCTATTACCTTACATTAGTTCCTTAATATGTTGAAATAATTCTAAAGTAGCATAAGAATGATGAATTATGCTTGTACTTGTTGAAATATGTGATAACTATGCTTCCGGGCATATATACCAAAAATCGTCAGTATACACTCTAAGTTAAGACTGACTACATTAACAAAGATGCATCATATAAAAGAAAAATTTTGCAGTATAGACCGAGCCATTTTGGTAAATAAGCACATGAATAAATTTGTCAGTAATACTGAAACCTGTCGGTAAAAGAAAAGTAAACATCACACTAATACATTTGATAGCTATTTTCTACCTTTAATTTTGACCAAGGCCTATTTTGGCTTGTTAGATTATTATTTTTTTTTTTATGATCCCGATTTCATCAAAATTTTGACAATCCTGAGTTTGTCAAAAATTTGACGAATACAGGATATAAACAAAAAAAAAAGTGAAAAGTGAAACTCATTTTTTAGTTCACTCGTAGGCGGGAGGAGGGCATTTCTGAGAATCCAACAAAACCCGTAGGTTAGGGCAGGTGAATATAATCATTTCCATGAATGTAGGGTTTGAGTTGAGTGATTTTAGTATGGAAATGAAATGATTAAAGGATTCAAAAAGTTTTAGAATCCCTATATTTGATTCTTGCGTAGTAATATTATGATATGATTGGCTATGAGAGGTGTGTATTGATTATTGATTTTATAAACCATTCCCTTTGTGGATATCACTCATTGATAGATTCAAGTGCAGGCATTATAGATTCAAGTGCAGGAATTATACAGTAGATAAGAGACGGCACCATATATCAAGCATAAATCATAATTCCATATTAGAGACGGCCCTAGAATCAAAGATTGCATAAGTTATATCAACTATCAAGCATATTAGAGACATCATTATTTTCCATTGATTATACTATCATAAAAAAATATATTTCATTGTATATCAGAGCTGGCTTGCAAGGTATGTGCATATTCCATATTGTTATTTCAGAGACAGCCATTAATATATATTCAAACTGATAAGTATCTATTGTAGTTATAGCCTTGTTAAGATTCATTGTATTCCATTGTGGCATTGGGAATAAAATTGTAAATATATATTATTCCAACTTCATTCATTGCATAATTGTTGCATCATACTACATTGTTCATTTATACTGCATACTTGCATAATAATTCAGTAGTTCAATTTATCAATTTTAGCATTTGGAATTACCAGTCATATATATAATTGCATTATCCTTCAATAGTTCATTTCATAGCACTTGGAATTACCAGTCATATATACCTTTATATCTCTGCATTCATAATCACATAGATTTAGCTATAACATTGCATTAGATGACGTAGTGTCCAAGATAACATAAAAAGGGGACACTACAATCAATGTCACCAAATTTGCATCTACGGAAGTATAAGTACTCAAAGAATTGATGAGTCACCAAAGTCCTTCCTTTCACTTTCTTCTAAACCTTAAGGGATTAATATGTTGTGATACTGATTGTGGTAGAAAGTGAAATTATCGGTATATTAGGTTGAATTGAGACCTCTATGTGGATGTTTTCTTCAATTTCTTTGTTTCATCATGATCAATTTCAACCATTTCCTTGTCTTCTTCCTCCACAAATGATATCATATGAATCCTTACCAAATTTTACATGTGTCCACATGACCATAAATATTTATACTTGAAACAAAGTCCCATTGAGCTTGAATCAACAAAGAAAGAAGGGTTTACGATTCCTCCATTGGGCAGTCCAGAAAGTAAAATCAGGGTGAAATTATTTTTCACAATATCTTTTTATTCTTCCTCTTTTTCTAGACTGGATTTTGAGATATTTACTCTTGTAAATAAGATCCTAATCAAGCTTTGAATAGGCTTCTTCTTGTTGGATGCCTTCTTCAAGAGTGATAAGGTTCAAAAAATTTGAGATACCTGTAATGGGTTCTTTCATTCCATCAGTATAATTAGCCAACTTCCCTTCATGAAACAATATGCTCCACAAGCAAGCTACCTTGGAAGAATTCCATAAACTAGTATCTCATCATTTCATAATCTTGCAAACCAAGAAGTAACCTTTATGTTTGTAGGCCTCAAAATTACAATAAAATGTAGTCAAAAACTGGTCCTGTGTGTTGATTTCCAATTTTTGTGTTAACCACATGCATTATATTCTTTTTGTTTACATTCACCATCTGCCACCAATCAAATGCATGCACATTAAGATGTGAGCTGGGAAGTTAGACTTTGAAAGTGCTCCATACGAATCAACTGGAAGAAACAAAATAGTCTCCAACTTCAAGCCCTAGGCTCAATCTCTTTGTTTATCCAATCAAATTCAGGAATGTAAATTTTCTAGGAAACCTTTGATTTGAACAATTTATTTGATTAAACTATCTTCCAGAAAAAAAATTTAAAAAAATGATTTCAATTGTCATTTAGCTTCTCTCCTCAGATCTAATGGTCAACCATACTCTTCATCTTCATATTGCTTTATTGGAAAGCCACATAGATAACAGAGGGAGATGGTGAAAGTTTTAAATTGGTTCATACCAGAAGTAGACCAACACCTAGCCAACTACAACAATTGTTAATGCAAATATTTATTCTTCAGAGGGTCTTCTGAGACGTATTAATCGATGTGGATCTTCTGCATAATTTATACGTGCATCCTCATCGTCTGAAAACACTTGTTGATAATGTATTCCTGGATATTTTTTCCTTCTTACAACATCACACTCTACATTTCTCTCTAGATGTATAAGAATCCTCATCTTCTAAAGAATAATTTGTGGTTAACGTATTAATGTCTTCCTCTTGATTATAACGTTTTTCATTCCATTCTATACAAGGGATAATTAAAAAATTAGAATATTATTGCCAAGGTTCAAAAAATTGGTGTATTCATATTTGAATTAAGTTCTCTTTTGTAGTTGTTTCCTCTGTTTTAAGTAGATTATAGTCCACATATTATTTCAATTAGACTTTTCCCCTATCTCAGGGTGCTAGTAGAAGTGAGCTAGCATAAGAAAGATTTGCTCTTCGAAAGGTAGCAAATTCCTTTCTCTACAAAGACAAAGTGGTATAGTTTTCCTATCAACTCAAAATGAACTATGATGGTTATGCAAATTTGGAAGTAGTCTATGAAGATAGTTATGATAGTCAAAGTGTAAAGATAGTGCTTAGAGTTGAAGACCAGTCCAATGACATCAAAACTCCAAGAAAAATTATATTCATAATGTCTTTCATAGGCAGCAAGGTATAAGGCAATGCTTGGAAAACTAGGATGCATTGTGAGAGTGGTTGCGATGGCCATAGAGAATTGGTGTTATGTTGAGTCACATTCGATGCTAAGTGAAGTAATTAACTTTGTAAAGCTTCATTCTCTTGAAGATGACCACAATAGCCTCTAGAATGGACAATGCAATCAGAGCACAACATGATGAATATAAGGTAATGCAAGATCAAATGCACATAGGGAAGCACTATTTAAGATACATGATTGACACATGAATAGATAATATGAATATCTTTAGTTATTTATGGACCAACTTTATCATTGATCGTGTGTCCAAAACAATAGTACAGGTCTTGAAAGCAATTTGGTGCAACACCCTATTAGCATTTAGATTTCATTTCATATCTTTCTCTATATTTTTTCCTATCATGGAGTAGTAGCATAGGTTGGATTAGGTGAGTACTAAGGGAACTAGCCTTCTATGAAGGTTGACCTCTAACTATAAAATTCTACAATTTGATACGTCCTACCATGTTTCACTAGATAGCTGAATTTAATTCTGAACAAAATGCATATCTAATTGATAACACATATATTATAAATTTTCTAACATTATTTTTCCATACTAGACTATATGTGAAAAAAGTAAAATGTCTAAATTTTGTGAAGTATGAGCCTAGCAAGGAAGAGTTAACTGGTCAGGTGAATATAATCATTTCCATGAATGTAGTGTTTGAGTTGAGTGATCTTAGTATGGAAATGAAATACATTTGAAACTAATATTATCTCTGCACCTAAGTCCTTCATTTGGATATATGGAGACACCATATAAAATATTTGGATTCTAGTAAAGGAAGAGGTAGGTTGTGCATTGGAAGGGAAAAAGTGCAAAGAGAATAATGGGCTCCTCCAAAATCATACTAAAATTCTGATGTTTCCTTGATTTTCATTCAACAAAACAATGTGTTCCATGAGAAACAACAACCACAAAAAGTGGAATGAATCATTTGGGCATATTGGCTCTCAAATTAACACAAAACTATCACCTACAATAGTGTATGGAACAATCAAAATGAATTAAAAAGTGCTTCAAAAATAATTTGGAGGATTTTTAAAACCCAATACTTTCATATCCAATTATAATCCTTATGATCTAAGAGTAAAAAAACAACAGTAAATACAAGACTTCACCAAGATTGCAATCCAAAACTAAGTTATTTCATTCATAGATTCAGAGCCATACAATGCCAATGCTCAACCAAAACACCAACCCAAAATTAGGAGTGAACATATTTATTTAAACATGAATCAACTTATTTCAACCACCTATAAACATAAAACTAACTTTTGAACCAACCTACCCATTTGAACTAAAATTTGTCAAAAACTTTGAAAAGTTGCTTGTCAACATTTTATGCAACTTTGCAATATTTTGGCATCTTTTCCTCCCAATCAACTTATATCCTCAAAATGATTACTCTTGGATTTTTAATGACAAAATTTAATCAAGTATATGATTTTACCCTTCGTTACACAATGCTGACCCAAAAGGATAACTTAACCTTATGACATTAACCATTACATCAAATGACCTCAAATCGGTTTATTACATCATTTAAATGATCAAAAATATCTTATTAAACATATCTAGACTGGATCATTCTTAATCTACCAATGAGGTCCTATGGGACCCTTAGATGCTCTTGCACCATACCCCCCCTATGAAAAGCCTCTTGTCCCAAGAAAAGGTACTCATTAGTGGCCTTGTCCTCATCCCATTTACTCTCCTTCAAGGTGTCCTGCAACCTTGTCCTCTCCTAAGAATCTGTTGTAATAAAAAATTGCTATCAAACCACCTGCAACTTGCACCAAAAATTTTCATGGTGTAATTTATCCTTGGTGCTCTACCATGTACAATCATTCCTTGAATATTGTTGCTTCGACTCTTAAACCCGGTTCTGAAGGTCCAAATGACCTCTTCCCACTTTGGATACTAAAGGAATTCTACTGTCCTTAACCTACCCACTTATAGGATACATTATGTCCCCAAAAACCACAACTCCTTTCCCAATCATAGAATTGATACACTGCAGACCAGTCATCATCCTTTCTTCACTACCAAAACCAATTCTTGACTGCTCCACTGATTGCTTCACATTTTTCTGATCTATATCCTTCGTTCCCTCCTCCCTAGGAACTTTCTCATTCAAAAAATATTTCCTTCTTATGCATATGATCCTTGACTCAAAATTTTTATCATACTGCAAAGGTGTTAGAATGAGCACACATTCATTGATTAGACAACTTACCCTTACCCAGGCTCAAACTAGGCTTTCCTTGCCAACTGTGTGAAGAATACCTTGCCAACCTCATAATAGGCCTAATTAGCTATATTCTCCCAAGAAAATAATAAAAAAATACCTCACAAAGACTCCAACCCAAGTGAAAGTCTACTATTTTGATCCAAAACTGAGGATTCTTGCATTCATTTCCATAGCCATGGTCATTTCATAGGCTAACTTATAAACCCCCATCAATAGACCCTTATATCTAGGGCTTTCTAAAAAATACATCTCCAAACACTTCTAGACTTGAAACAAATTTTTTTCACCATGTATTGATCATAAAAAAACATAATAAATTATAAAACCCTTCCCTCATTTAGAAATATCTTCAGATCAAATACCTATACCCTCATTCCAATGCACCTTCTCAAGCAATCATATCCTCAAACTCGGTGATCACCATCATAGAAACCCGATCTCTCTGATTTATTTTATTAGATCAAGTTATAATACATGTCAGTGATTCATTCCTCAAGAAATACCAAATACATAAAGAGAAATGAGCCCTAGGTATCCATTAGTTGACAAAATTAAGGCAAAATAATTACCTACAACACTGTCAAAGAACAATCACAATAAATGGATTCAAAACAAATAGAAAAAATTTAAAAATGAATTAAAATGCATGTTAAGACTTCAAGGAATCATATATTGTATGTTACCAAATCAAATGTGAGGGAATCAATGCAAAAAAATCAAGCAATACTCTCAAATTTTGTGTTCAAATCTGCAGAACCCATGCATTCTCATTAACAAAACTGTTCACTTTTCAACTCTCTCTATTCTCCATATTTCAACAACATAAAATAGGCATGGATCATAATTTTTTTAAACTTATTTTTCATCATAAACCAACCAAACTTCCCAAAACTACCTTTTGAACCTAACTAGCCGTTAGGAACCAAATTTGAACATGACAACCTTTAATAAAATGGCCTTAAAGCCTTGCAATCAACAAAAAAGGCCTTATCTTGTCTTCATTACATAAACATTAACATAAAATCACCTAAATCACCCAACTAGAATCATGATTACATCATTTTGATTCAATGAGAAACTTTTTGATAACATTTTGGCAAAATGACAATTTTGCAAAATATTGATAATTTTTACACAACATATGGCTTTGCATGCCTTGTGACCAAATGGATCCAAATGACCCCTCAATTTGTTTATCAGTGAAGGACCTCCATTTTCCTTATTCTACATATACATAGGAAAAATCATGTCCCCTATAATCACATGACCTTGTCTCATCAAACCATGGTTAGGTCAAATTCTAGATAGCTGAATTGAATTCTGAACAAAATGCATATCTAATTGATAACACATATATTATAAATTTTCTAACATTATTTTTCCATACTAGACCATATGTGATTATTCATTATTTTCATTGTTGTTACTAATTAGTTGTTGAGTTTGTGATCTCTTTCTCCCTTTGGGACTGCTTTCCAAGTAGAATCAGTAGGATATATACCATCTATCTTTCTTGAAGACTCTTTATCAAAAGGAGATCAATGTCCTTTATCTTCAATAGAATAAGGGGTTCAAAAGGTTTCTTTCCATCCATTGGGTATAGAAATTGAGTGGTATACCCAAATGATGGAAAGCATCTTTTGCACCCTGGATTTCAGTGAAGAGAGAAATGCCATTGATACCCTTTGGATAAAGAAGCTTCAGAACATAAATATGACATCCTACCATTACTACTAGGAAAGTATTTCCAAGGGATCATAGATGCTCCATCCTACCATAGACACATGTGCATTCCTTATCATAGCCTAAATAGAATCTCAATCTCATGAGGTTTTAGTGGACCCAATTGATATAGATTGACCAATAACAGCTTCCACTTTCTACATTGAAAAAGTAACATATCTCTCTCTTCAAGGGTGGGTTATTCATTACTACCATGTCATGTTGTATTCAGTTGTATGTAGCTCTAATTGTTTATTGTCAAAGTTAAAGTTAAACCTGAACTATGATGTCTCTACAAGTTACATAGGCAAGGTCATCTATGATGAGCCCCCGAGGCATTAGGTCTGGCCCTTAGGTATTTTACTTTTGAGTTCTTGTTTGATCTTGCCACCCCTTACCAATATTTTACATATTTTGCATCTCTTTACGATACTAGTTTTAAATACCTTATGATTTATTTAGCTAAGTTATTGATGTAGCTTATCTTACGATCTTGTATGTAAT
>MU226071.1:5073608-5130182 GCA_018584345.1 Thuja plicata | reverse complement strand
AGTGGAATCTAGCAACAAAAATTTAGTGAACATCATGAAAAAGATCGTGGCAGAAAACCAGAGAAACTGGCATAAAAAGATCCATGAAGCCCTCTGGGCAGATAGAGTGACACCCAAAAGAGCTATTTGTGTAACTCCTTTTGAACTTGTCTATGGAGTAGAAGCCAGTTTTCCATTTCCATTGGAATTAGCAACTTGCAAGTTGAAGATAGTACTAGAAGATAGCATATATGAAGACTGTTTGGAGAAAAGGATCCTGTATCTGAGAAAGTTGGAAGAAGAAAGGGAGAAAATGGTTGATCATATCACACATCATTAGATGCATGTGAAGAATCTATTTGATAAAAAGAGTAGGCCCCAAAAACTTATGGAAGGAGACATGGTGTTGTTATGGGATAAGCGCAGGGCACCCAAGGGCATGCATGGGAAATTTGAAACACTGTGGAAAGGACCTTTCAAAATCCATCAAGCGTTCGATAAAAATTCTTTCAAATTGTCTTATCCAGATGGAGAGGTATTACCCCTAATGTATAATGGTCAGGATTTAAAGCTCTATGAGATCTAAATTGAAAGTAGGTAGCCCCTGTGTTGTACTATTGTTACATTTAGTTCCTATTTTTGTTTTCCTAGTTAGGTTTCCTTTCTTCTTTCCTTTCCACCTCTTGCCTTAGTTTTGTTGTGAGCCACCTTTTGTTGAGTTTTGTGGAACCAGAGATTTGAGTTCCTTGCTTAGACATGAGAATGTCCAAGTCCCCAGACAGAGCCAGCTGTTGCCCCACTTTTGGTCTTTATATCTCAAGACAAAAATGGATGTTTTGTGTGTAGTAGTGTTCATAGAAGTCATGCAAGTACGAAGTCTAAGTATAGAAGTCCACTGTAGGTAGAAGGCCTTTATCAGATTTCCCTAATTTGACTTCTCTTTCATAGGCCGGGAGGGATTCTAAGTCTAAAAAATCATGTTTTATCAGGTAGGTTAAATCCCTAATCCTGTAAAGCCTGTGTTTTAAAGTTTCTAGTTTCAAAATTACAAGAAGATAAAATACTTTGCCTCATATCTTCAAGTTGCAACATTGGTGGGAAATCAAGTTTTGGCTTCTCCATGGTGGAAAATGACATACGGGGTGCGCTTTCCACAATTGATAGACTGAAGAATACCAGAGATAAATAAAGATGGAAAATGAGGAAGTCGGGAACAAGAAAGCCTTGAGCACTCATATCAAACCTATACGAAACAAAAGAAACAATCAAACGGAGGAGATTTCATGGAATTTGTCATAGGCAGAAAAGTGGAAAATGGCTTCTCCACTGCTCCTACCAGCAAGTTTTGACCCACGAGATGCGTTTTCCACCAAGTTATCAATGTGTAGAAATTTCAAAGAATAATTCATTCCACAAGAGATCCGACACATAAGAAGGCCAATGGAATCAATATATATCACTTTGGCATCCCTACAAGCTAGAATTCTCCTTTAGTGGATTTTAGGATAGAGAGCACTCCAAAGGCATTTTTCCACTCAAAGGAGAAGCAGAAAAGTAATTCTCCTCCACTTTAGGAAAGTTACTGTTACGGTTACTAAAGTTAAAAAATGTCTTCTAATGTCATGAAAACAAAATTAATTAATTTGAATAAGACCATTTTACTTTGTAACGGACTTATTCATTAATGTAAAGGTCTTCTTATTTGTGTGATGCAGGAAGTCGGCCGTTAAACAGTAAGAATTCAAAAAAGTATAAAATCAGTTGAAGACCTCGAACTGAAATCACCATTGTTCACCAAATCATTTGAATTTGAAGTAGCTAAGACTAGTCACTCTTTGTTCCTACTTTTCAAAGAGAAATTTGAATCTTCAAAGTGAATCACACTCACATGGCTTCCAGATTTGTAGGATTCAACGGATTGAATGGTATTACCTCTGAGTGGCATAAAATCTCAGATACCTCACTGAAAATCTTTGACATGCAGAGTTTCCATAACAGTCTGGGAGAAGACCAAATCCATCCTATCACTGAGAAGCTGAAGGAGAGCGGGTTAGTCAAAGCTACCAATTTTCCTATAGCCATTCAGGCCCCTGAGTTGGTCTGGGAATGTATAGCTTGATACAACCCAGACACCAAGAAAATTCTCTTGCCAGACAACATGGTGCTCCTCTCCATTGATAGAGAATCTGTTCAAAATTCTCTCCACATTCTAGAGCGGGTGGAATACTCTGAGATGACTTATAGCTGGGCAGTTTCTGAATATTCAGCAAAGAGACCAGTCTGGAAAAGAGAGATTATGAAGTCATGGTATAAAGAACCCAAGAGCGCCAAGGGCAAGTTGCCCAGAACATTATTTGGTGCAAATCTAAAGCCTAAGATAGTGGACATCCTAGTATTACTCCACAGGATTAGAGGTGAGAGTGAAGCTTTTAATTTCATTGAACAACATTTCTTCCTACTTTAGATAATTTTCTCTCAGTATCATTTCATTGATTGGGCATTGATGGTAAGCAAGAATCTCTCAGATGCCCTCAATAGGGCCAAAATTTAGAATGAATTTTACATGTCTTCTGTCCTGATATATATTTTATCCATGATTCAAATCTGGCCTGGGCTTCCTAGATTAGAAGAATTCCTAGATGATGTGAAAAGCTATGAGTGTTTTCCTTCTTTGCAACTACAAAATAGCTATGCTAATTATCTCATGGTTAATGATGCCTTTACAATAAGACTGTACAGGGAGCTACAGGGTTGTCCAGAGACAAGATTTTCTCCTGAAGCCATGACTTTTATAAGCCAATTTGGATGTTATTTTATTCAGTTCAGAGATTTGTCATATCTTCATCTTGCAGGTTTCAACGACTTTCCTTTGAAGCTGCCCAGATACCCTACAGACATGATCGTGCTAATCGAAGTAATGAGGCAAGCACTCCAGGTGAACCTGATCTACTCAGAGGCAAAGAAGAAAGGCTACGAGTTCTTGATGGTCATTGGAGCTTATAGTTGTGCATCCCGATCAGAGGCAAAGAATGTCCTTAAGACATTCTCACAAAAGTTCTCTCTAGCAACATATGACATTCTGAGACCGCAGTATGATCCTGTTGATTATGCCAGAGATGTCTTGCAAATGAGCTGAGCTATTCATCATGTACCTGATATTGAAGACTATTGGGCCAATTGTAAAGACAACTTAGAGAGTAGGGAAAGGTTCTAAGGCCAGTTAACCATTGAATAGATCAAAAATTTCAATGTTAACATCACAGTAGAAGGGCTAGAAGATGATGGTAATCATCTGTATGATGACACCTACTTGGAGAAAATAAAGTCCACCCCTATCAGTTCATAACCTATGCTGGACCAAGTGGTAAGTGACTTGCAGAACCTAATGGAAGGTATTTTCAAAAGAAAAGCTCAGTGGGTTGAGTGGATGGAAGGCGGAAAGAAAAGGTCAGAGAGGAAACGTCCCACTCAGTGAACTCCTATGAAAACAACTATAGGTGCTGCAACCTCTTCCTCCATAGCAATATTTTTAGTTGCATAGGGATTAATTCAACCATCAGGGGGAGGAGATGAACCTCCTGAAAAATCCTCTCTTAGAGAAGACTTGTGGAGAATGTCCCCTTCCAAATGCAGAGTCACAGAAGAGGCCGACCCTACAAATCAAGTCAAGTCTACAAATGAGCCTCCTAAAGCTACAAAGCCTGAGAAACCAATTATTGCCACTGCTATAGATGTTTTGGCTGGGAATTCAACTTGAGAAACTCCAAAGAGGATGTCCCCTATTATAGTTGAATTTGGGGAGGATAGTCCTAGTACTTTTGCAGAATCTGATAAGAGAGGTGGGGAGCAACAAGAGGTTACTCAGGTTGTGAAATTGATCTCCTCCTCACCTACTTTAGTGAACCCATTTGCCTCTCATCCCAAAGATACTCCTCCACTTATTAGGAAGCTATTCATCAAAGAGTTGGTCTCCGCCAACAAGTTCACTAGCGCAGAATCATGGATAGAAAATACTCTAGAGTGCAAGAGGAAGAGGGTAGTAAAAGTAGTTCCCAGCAAAGACACCCTATCATGAGCTTTCCAACCCAAGGCTACTACAAGAAAACCAAAGAGTGAAAAGACTATGTCTACTCTAGGTCATGATCCTGAAATAGGACACTTCACCATGGAAGTAGCCAAGCCTACCAAAGAAGGCAAGCTCGAAGATCTAGTGGCTTCTAATTTTCAATTGCAATCATTCAATATGGGCTTAGCTCGGCATGACACTAAAGTGGATTGGTGGAAGTCCACCAATGTAGTAATAGAAGAGGAGTTGGAAGATCTCAAGACTTCCAAAATTTAGCTTAAAGCAGAAGTGGCTCAGCTGACTGAGTTCATTAGACAGCTCTTAACTCCTATAGTGAGCGCTCCCAGTACTCAAACTTCCTTTGATCCTAATACTGTTGAGAACCAAGCCATCCTTGCTAAGTTGCAAGAGGATTGATATTATAGACAGATTGGTAAGAGATGGATTGAGAGGCTCGAGTTGGAAGGTCTAGTGATCATTGAGTAGTTAGGTAATGTTGTTCTAAGGCTAGAAATGGAGAAAAACAACATTGAGAATAATTTACAGACTCTCAGTGCAGAGAGAGTGAGATGTCAAGAATGCATAGTTATGTTGCATGTGGCGGTAAAAATGAAGACTAAGGAGGCCCTAAAAGCTAAGATCCTACAAAAGGGTGATGAGCCCTTGATCGAATGGCTCCAAAGTCTAGAATTCAAAATCGAGATGATTATTCAGGCTGAGACAGGACTAAAACAAATAGATGTTAAGGTGTAGGAGGAGCAGAGTAAAAATTATAAACTCCTGCTGGGACTTCATGTGGATTCGTAGACTAGTGGTGAAGGCAAAGAAATAGTTGGAGTGGCAAACATGCAGAAGTCATTCACAGACTACTTGCATAATTTGGCAGAGCTGTCTTCGACTCATTTAGACAAGGTGCCAAAACTCTAGCAATTGAGTGGATGCATCTTTAAGGTTATGGAAGAACTAAAAGACCGGTTAGAAGTAATCAAGACTCTAGCCAAAGAGCATTCCAGATGGCTCATCTGTTACACCAATGTCCACATCAATAGAAACGAAGAGCTCATCTAGGTCATCACTGTTGTGATAGCCTATAGGGCTAAATCAGCTAAGGAGATGGAAGCTTAAACATAAATGTATTCTCTTGTGCTATTTTTGTCAAGGTTTTGTAATAGATAGACCTTTAGTTATCATTTTTGGTTGGTAAGTTGAACCGTTTGGTTACTTCTTTTTGTAATGGTTCAATTTGGAACTCTATATGTATGAATTCAAAAATCAATACAAAGGTCGACTAAATTTTGGTGTGAAGAATATATCATCATTGCTAAGTCAATTGTGTATGTTTGAGTGCCATTTCTTTAACTGTTCCATTGCATCTTATTTATCTTTCTATTGAATTCGAACGTCTCATTTGAATTAGACTCGTAATCTATATTTGTACCAAAGTTTTGTATTATGATTTGATACGATTAATTTAGGGGAATATTGGTTGCTTCTCTAAAATCTGGGAATGTTCTTATAATACGGATTGACTCATATCATCACATTGTTAGCTTTTAGTCTTGCATTTGCATTTTAGTATTAGCCTATGCATCACCATTTTTGGGGAATTAATCTGATCGATAGAGTCTTATAATTGGTTAGATTTAGAGTTGTAATTACTTCGCCTGAGCTATTTTCTGTCTAGATTTATCTTGGTTTACCTCTCCTGCTCTCAGGTTAAGAGCATACCCCTGTTAGGTTAGGAAAGACTAAAATTCATGGAACATTATTCACAAAAGGGAGCTGTACCTTCCAATTCAGAGGGAAAATAGGTTCTCAAGTAACTATTTACCAACTGTTATATTCAATTGTTCTTACACAATTCTAGGCATTTTATAGTTACATTCAAAAGAACAATATGTTTACCAACATAGTGGAAATAGCAATCACCAACCTGTTAAATGCTCCCAAAGGATTCTGATTGTCCATTTAGGCATCCAAAGAATTGCCACCAAACATGTTCGATGAAGCAATAGTAGCTCCCACAGACATGCCATTATGGAACTTTGACAAATGCATTGAAGCGGGGCTTATAGAAGGCAACTGATCAAAAAGGTGAGCTTCAGGAACATAAGACATTGAAGAATTTTGATCCAGCGACAATAATGTAGGCTGTGAGAGAGATCGGCTATGCGAAGGCCTCTATGTTGACGAATTGCAATTTGAGAAGGGTGATTGTGAGTACAGGGACTGTAAACCATCACAATGACTTACAATTTTAAAAATATAAAGTACTCTACAAATTGATTTAAGGATCATCATACCAAAAAAAGACCATATTCATGCTACAATGTAGACTCCATAATGGATTTCAACTTTTAGAAGAAAGTACTAAAGTCTCTTAGGCAGATTGTAAGTTTTTTTCAAGAGTTTGGTAACCTTATCATCATTACGATAACACAAAACTCATTACAATGAATTTGGTTTTTTTGGATTCCATGCACTTGATGTTGGAGGAATTGGTAGCTTTCCATAACAATTCTCATGAAACTTTGACCCAGTTCAGGATCTGGTAAGTGCAGGCAAAAGGGGAAGATAATTGTTTCTTGTTCTTGTAAAGATAAGGTGCATGGAAAGATCTAAATCATCAATGAACACTTCCCACATCTTTGCACCATATTTATACATAGGAAACATTTTGATCTACCACATGACACTATTGACATCTTGAAAGCTAAATGGTTTTTTCACTGCTCACTGAGTTTGTGACCACCCTCTTCACCATGACAATACAATGACCTTCATGGCCATGATTACCTATCTTGCTGCTAAAAATGGTGACACTATCTAGTTTACTATGTAATTAATGACTACAATATGATGACTGGTCTCTCTATGATGGTAGGTGTCATTTGAAATAGTGAGAGAAACTTTGAAACAAAGTAAAAAATGACAGGACAATTCATGTTCTTCTTGCATTAAACATCCATATTTTCTCCATGTGGAAACATCTATCTCTTGACAGCCTTGTTATCCTCAAACTTATTATATCCATTTCCTACCACTCATTGACTTATTTTTCCAAGATCTCTGGCTTCTTTACTTCATTCACTTCTTATGCATTAGAGTTGATTGTTACTATGCAACACATCTTTGTGATCTCCATGTCATTTTTTACTTCAAAGCTATTTTTATCCCCATAATGACTATTTTTATTGGGACTTCACTTGGAGTCTAGTGCCATCATTTTTCTCCCTTCATAGTAGTCTTTCACTATTGTATGCATCCACATTTGATGCTGCTATTACATCTTTCCTGGCACTTTTGTATATTATTGCTTAATCTCACAGTCTTTTCAAGTTCTACATGATCTTAGTGTCTTTGTTTGCTTACTATACTCTTGTGATGGTTTGATGCTCTTTTATCATTAGTCACCACTATTTAAGGATGGTGGATATTTTCTTTATATCAGATCCTTTTTCCCTTTAACGAACATCTTCATTTTTAGGCCTTTTGTTGTTGGCATTGAAAGGAGCCTCGGGTAAATAAAGATCACCATCATTATACACTATTTCTTGAGCATTGTTCACTACCTTTACATCTTTTGTTGACTTTTCAAAGTGATATGTATCTCTCTCCAAACAGTCTATATCGTTTCATATCTGCATTTTTTTAAGGAGGCTTTTCTATCATATCTGCATTTTTTTAAGGAAGCTTTTCTATCATACCAAACTCAATGAGAAAATTCTGAAACCAAATAGCCTCAATTTTGGTACTCGAATTCAATAGAAGATGGAACAATAACAAATTTCTTGTTAGAGAGAAAGAATTAATTTATTATTGGTCCATCTTCTATTGAAGCTGAGTACCAAAATTGAGGCTATTTGGTTTCAGAATTTGTTTTTTTTTTTAAAATCCTATATTGGTCAAAATTTTGACATACCTTGGTCAAAACATTTTGACCAATCTGTGTCAAAAGTTTGCATCATGGGTTTGGTATCTTGGTTGGATGGGCCAAACATTTCAACCACATTTGGCCGAAACATTACGACAAATGTTTGTCAAAGTTTCGAGAAATAATATAGATGTTTGTAGATGATAATTTTGAGCAAGTTTGGGTAGAAATTTTGGCATTAACAAAAATGTGTCAATCGTTCGATGAAAAAAATACTGACAAAGCAATTTGTGGGTCTTTTGACTAAACTGAGTAGATAATTCGACCAATTTTTGTCAAAAATAGGGCCCACTTCTACTAGTGTTGACTACTCTGAAACGTTGTAAGTGTCACTGATCAAAGTAAAGTCTTCACCAACAAACTCAGTCTTCATACACTGACAAGTTGGTAAGTATTCATGGAATGCATTTCAGGGCAACGTCTATAAATAGGGCATCATAATAACTCATTTGTCAAGACACCCAGAGCAGAGCAACGAAAGGCAATTTTTGAGAAGAAAGAAACCAAGCTATAGAGAGCTCATGAATCAACCTCCAGCACTCCAAAGCATTTTAGAGAACTTTTCAATCACAACATTAAGTTCTTCGAAGCTGAAAACTCTGCCTTTTACGCATTACACACAAGCTCTAATTTTTTGAAAATGGCATCGACTTCAAGAACCATAAAATATAAGAATGGAAAGAAAAATGAGCTCAAGCTCATCAAGAACATGACATGTGAGGAACCTAATTATAAGATCCATCCTGAGGTTGCCTCACAAACCAATGATGTTGGTGCACTTTCATGCATTCTAGCTAGGGTTTTTTTGTTGAAGATGTTTGATCCTTCATACACTGCAAGATTGTTGAGATTGGAACCTCGGAAGTAGAAGAAGCTTACAAGAAACTTTGTAATGATGATAGATCACTTAAGGAAGAACACAAAAACATTGAGGTGAAAGGGCCCACCTATTCCCTAATGTTTTCAAAGGTCTTCAAACTTGATTGGATACGGTTAGTGCTAAGAAGAATGCATAACAACAAGTTATGGTTAGATGAACCGAAGGCAATCACCAGAGATATCATCCATGTGGTCACCGGTTACCCCGTAACTGATAAAGTAAAGGCATTGAAGCATCCACCAAAGGTAGAGACTGAAAAAATGATAGGAGCCAAATGGGATGGTCGGGGATTGAAGTTAACAATAATAACTAATGATGAGATTAAGTTTCATGCATGTGTTTTGGGTTACAAATTCTTCTAGGCTAGCAGATTAAACAACATAGCATCAGGTGCAATGGATACAGCCTACAAAATTTTGAAGAAGGGTATGTAGTTGGACTTATCTAAGCTACTCTTGAATCATTCAAAGGACAACCTAAAGACAACAGGAATGCTAAGTCAAACACTTGTAAGTTTGGCTCACTAATAATGTGTATCTTCATATATTTTCAAGAAAAGTTACCATCGGTAGGAGATGTGAAATGGGACAGCACTAAACCAGTCAACATGCAAATTAGTGAGCACATAGTTGCACTAGGAGATAACTTTGAAATAGTCATGGATGAATACTTCAATGTCTTCAAAGACCAAATGCAAAAGAGGGTAAGAATCCCCAAACAACTCATTGAGCAATATAAGGATGAGATATGATTCATGGTTGACACAGATAATACTTACATCAAACCTGTTGTAGCAAGGATAGTGTGGTTACAACCATTGTAATATGAGATCAACATTGAACTTGCAACAAAGGCAATTGATGCCTTAATCAATGAACCACTCGACAAAAAAAAACAAGGTTTGGCACATATGAAGAGGCCAAGACATGAATTAAATCAGGCCTAATTGTCAAGAAGATAGTCAAAAAGAAAGACAAGATGGTAAAGAATCTCAAGAAGATTCTCTCAGTAACTGAGGAAGAAGCTGAGGAATGTGAAGAAGCTGAACAAGAGAAGGAAATCAAAGAACAGTTATCTTTCAGTATAGATGGAGAAAATAATGAATCCAAGGAAATAGAGTAAGATACGCCACCTCCTCCACCATCTAAGAAACCAAGGATAACAACTGCTTCAAGGACTAGAAGCCAAACATCCAAAGAATCTACTCCTTCACCTCTGAAGAAAGGAAAAGTCAGGACTTACAAGAGGAAAGACCTGACACTAAAAAGAGGACAAAACAAGAAGGGAAGGAAATTCATCAGAACTCAAGAAGACATAGAAGACACTAAGCAAGATGATGCCATAGAGGCAAAAAATGTCAAGGTAAAATAACCTGACACTATTCATGACATTTGTGTTTATATTGCAAATTATGGATCTATTATAGATTCACACATTAGAAAATGACAGAAGCTAAATAAAAATGATCAAAATAAAGTTGAGGAAGCCATGATAGCTAAAATGTACAACTTCAAATATGTACCAATGCAATTTGAAGGAAGCTATGTACCAAGGGAACTCTTCGATAGACTATCCTCCCATTGGACATTTGCATTAAAAATGAGAAAGAGATCAGAGAAAGAGTACTTGTTTCTGTAATGCCACCTGAATCTAAGAAGGTAGAGATAGATGAGATGATGGAGAAACAAAACAAGGAATTTTGACAAAAACTGAGGGCATACAAGTTTCTTGAAGGCAAGTTAATTGAACTTGAAAAGGACAGCCACAAGAAATGGTGCAAAATCATGAGAAGACCTATTAAGGAGATAAGCCCTGACAAAGACCTTCAACAACAATATGTTGACAAGGCAACTCAAAATATCACATTAATTGAGTTAGATAAAGAAGAAGATGATACAATAGGGAACAAGACTACAAATGTTGCAGATGAAATATGGGATGATACCACAAATGAAAACATTGTGGATAATAATTTCATTGCCATTAACGATGACCTAGCAGATGAAATCAATAAGGATGAAGACATCACTTATGCAAAAGACACAACTGATGCATAGGAAACAAAAATGGACACTGCATAGGTGAATATTCTAGACAACATGCCTATATTGATACAAGCTATCAATATCATGCAAGAAACAAACAAATCACCTGAGAAAGATACTCCAAAGGATGTAGGAGAAGAAGCTAACAAAGACAACATTGACGGTCAGAAAGACATCAGAGATACTCAAGATGTAACTGACACTTACAAGGTTACTGAAGGAGATAAGGACAGAGATGCAGAGAATCAAGACAAGAATGAAGAAACCAAGACTGATGATGCAAAGGACACCAATGAAGGAGACAAACTGAAAGATGGTACTCCTGAGAAAATAGACAAGAGTTCTACCAATGATGCTAAGGTGAATGTGGAGACGTCTGCAAAAACCCAAGGAGGTGAAGCTGGTGATAAGCAATAGAATGAAGCACAACAGGTCACATCATAAAGCACAACACAAAAGGCTGAGAAATTGGCAATGGTATTACGTTCTACTCAGTCATAGAAGAAGAATAAAACTAAGAAGAACAAGTTAGAGGTTACACTGGATGAAATCATTGAAATACCAAAGTGTGACCCCTCTACACTTGACATGGACACGTTACAAGAATATGGAGAGATATGCAAGAGGAAGGCATTACAAGAAAAGTTGAAGAAATAGAATAGGGAATCAATGGTACTAGAGACAACACATGATATACTACAACAAATAGTGCTCGATGTTGATATTCATCAAAATAAGCCTATTCTTGATCAAATGGATACCCTCGCTAACGCAATCACAACTCAAAACATTGATGCTGAAAAGGAAAATGAGGAAAGAGATGAAATGAAGTACCAACAGAAGCTAATAGAGAACATCATCCAAGATGTGGTGGTAAATAAGGTAAAGCTATCAGAATTTATATCTGAATTAGACCCCATCATATCTGAAGCTATAACCTTAACTCAAAAGTTGAGCACAATAGAAAAGTTCTCTAAAGAAAATAGTGACAATATACCAAAGCTATTTTTAGATCTAGAAAACTGGTGCTGAGGATAGGGGTAGTGGGCTTCTTGACAAAATGGAGGGATTGAACATATAAGGGAAATACAAGGTTCAAAAACACCCTTCCAAAATAACTCAAAAGGAGATTTCAACACAACACCTTAACTCAAGGTTTCTAAAGCCACAATGGACTAAATTAAACCAAATTCAAAAGGAAACAACTTACTACGGAGTCAAATTCTATGGGCTATGCACAAAGGACTTGAATTCTACCAAGAGGCCTAATTGTATTGCATTAGGACAGCAACAACCTTCTAGAGCCCATAACTCAAAAACATTCTGAATGACTTGGAAACAAAATTAGGTTTTTCAATACCCTTTAGAAAGTTTTAAAACATATATAAAAAAATAGGTAGGTTTTTTTCGACCATACCTTATTGTTACAACATTGGGATCCTAAAAATGCATAAAAATGGGCACTTTTACAAAGGAAATATATCATAAACTTAACCAAAAGACTCCAACTCTTGGATAGTGGTTAATTATGTCGTAAAACACTTAAATCTAAAAGAAATTAGTCCCAAATCCTTAGGAACACAAAATCCCAAAATTAGGCTTCTCAAACCCTCCAAAACTAGGGCTTCTTCAATCTGGACTCTCCAAGCAAAATATCAACCAACCAGAGGTTGATTCACCATCATTTTAACATAACTAAGTGCTGCCAAACATAAAAAGTGCTCCTCATGAGGCCCAATATACTGCTGCTAGAGCATTCCAAGCATTTTTATGCTCCTTAACCTTGCAAAAAATACCGAATGGAGATCTCATGCAACATCTTATGAACTTTATTTCATATTTAGTGTTATATATCCATGATACAAATGTGTGATTCATCCCCAAGTTATAGTGATTACAAAAAGGGGATGAATCTCTTTCCATGCCTCTAAAACAATGTAAAACTATGCTATGTTATAGTACAATCTGAGACTTTCAATGCAAAAATAATTTAAATAGATTTAAAATAGATTTAAAGAGATTCTAAAATACACATTTATGTCTATTCAATGAATTAGACTCATTAAAATATTCAGAAATCAATAAATTTGCAAAAACTACCACTTTATTGCTTCAAACTTGTGCAATCTGTACAATCTCTATTCCAAGCCGTATTATATTCTTCCATGCTCTTTCCAGATCATATAAAAATTAATCCCAACTAATTTAACCAATTCCCATTGGTTATTTGGGATTTAAAATGCATTTACATGCTTAATTCCATTTTCCCACCTAAACTAAGCAACCATTAAGATTCAAATATTTGAATTCTTAACTTACATAATTTTGAACATTTAAGCATTCTAACTTATAAAAATTATTAAATATTATTCCTAGGGTCTATTTGAATCACTTGGATACTTTCTAAATCATAATTAGACCCTTTGTGCACTATTGACCCAATTTACAATATTTTTTGAAGTCCTAGCCCTCTACTTGGACAAATAGTACTTGACAATATTTCATTGCATTCTTTATTACAAATTGTCATTATTAATTCCAATACACCCCAATCCAGATTTAGGGATGATTTTATTCCTTTGTCTTTGATTGGATCCATGGTGACCTTAGGTGACTTCATAGGTGCTCCTGCACCATACACCCCACCTTGGAAAAAGTCCTTGTCCCAAGAACTAAGGGACTTGGTCTTTCTTTCACCCATCCTCCTTGAAGGTAGTATTCCTCTCTGCCCTAGATCAGGCCTCTAATCTGATAACAACTCCCTTATAATATCCTTAAAAACTACACTCAAAAGGTTAGAAACAAGGAAAGAATATTGTTCATTTTGAAATCTGTCATCATGCTTGCCAATTTGTTGTTGTGGACAGTGAACTTGTGGCTTCACAAATTGTCCTTGAAACTCCTTTTTAGGATTAGATAGACCTCTCCTTGTGTGCTTCAATGGAGCCCCTACAATCTTCATCATTGCTTTCTCCAAAGGACACCACATTGTGCCAATAAGGAAACCATCTTCATGCCCTATTTTCTGCTTCACAGTCAATGCCTCATGACTGTCCAAAAACTCATCCTTCAAGACCAATAAAGTGGTCTTAGGATACTTCTCTGTAGTCACCATCTTCTAATACTTTGGAATTTGGAAATCAACAAATGTTTTAACACCAAAGAAAATGATGCTACCAACTTCTTCTACTTAACTTGGAAGAGGTTTAAGAGTGAATGTTATTCCCTCCTTGTGCACTACATACTCATTCTTGAAACCATAATGAATGGTCTTTCTTGAAGCCTGTCATGATCTCCCTAAGATGATGTGGCAACATGTCATGGGACCTATATCACATAGAACCCTATCAACATAACCTCCAATTGAAAAATATATGATTGCTTTCTCCTTAATCACAATATTATGATCATATGGTCTACTAATAGGAAATTTAGGTAAGTTTAACTAATTTACCACCTCATAGGACACTAGATTATCAAATGAACTAGAATCTATGATAACCTTGCATATTTTTCCATAGCATTTACAATTTGTTCTAAAGATAGATACCTTGGGTATATGTTGGATAGGTGACCTTCCCATCAAGAGACACTCACCTTCTTTAGGATATGCATAGTCATGGTGTGTTTCTTCTTCCTCTTGTTTTTTATTTTCATTTTCTCCTTGGACCAATTGGACCCTCTTATCATTCTTCTTGGCTTCTCTTTTTAGACACTTGTAGAATGGGTGTCCTTCTTTACCACACTTGTAGCACTTTCCAGGGAAGCTCTTTCCTCTACCATTTCTATTCTCCTTTCTAATATGAGACTTTCTCTTTGCCAATCTCATTCTGTCCTTGGCTTGGATATACTCCCTTGGCCTTGTTTTGTTGCCCTCTTGAGCTACCTTGCCTCTCTTGCCCTGTTCTAATCTTGTCCTCAACTTTCATTGCCAACTTGTAGCAATCTTCAAGAGTCCTTGGTGTGGCCATGCTCATTTCATCTTGGATTTTGTACCTCATCCCTCCCCAATATTTAGCCACCTTCTCTTCCACATCTTCATCATGAGAGGCTCTGATGTCAAGTTTTTGGAATTCCTCCATATACCTTTGGACATCCATGTCCTTCTACTTCAACCCTTGAATCTTCTTGAAGATTTGAACATTGTAGTCCTCAGGTAGAAACTTCTCCCTCATTTTGTTCATCATTCTAGGCCATGATGTGATCTTTGGTAGACTTTTCTTCCACCTTTTTTCTTGTAGGAAATCCCACCATAGAAATGCATGACCCTTAAGTCTTGCTTTTGTAATCTTCACTTTATGCTTGTATTCAATGTCCTCACAATAAAAGTGGTTCTCAAAAACACTGAACCAATCAAGGAGTACTTCCTCATCAATCTTCCCATCATACTTTGGGATCTTTTCTCTGAATTTGGATTCTCCTCCTTTAACTGCCTTCAGGATATTCACTACTCTAGCATCCTCAGGACCCAACCTTTCTTCATTAGGTTCCTATTCTACTTCACCTTCATCATCATGAGGTTCTGAATCCCTCTTCTCAACACGATTGGTCAATCTTTCAATGACTTCTTCCAATCTCTTGTTCTTTTATGCTTGCTGCATCACCATCCTAGCAAGCTCCATGTTTGTCATCTTTGGAGGCATATTTTGAGCTTCTTCTTTAGACATGCACACCTAAATCTCCTCCCAAGTTCTTACTTTCTCTGATACCAGTTGGTGCAGAGGATAGGGGTAGTGGGATTCTTGAAAAAATAGAGGGATTGAACATATAAGGGAAATAGAAGGTTCAAAGACACCCTTCCCAAATAACTCAAAAGGAGATTTCAACCCAACATCTTGATGCAAGGTTTCTAAAGCCACAAGGGAATAAATTAAACCAAATTCAGAAGGAAACAACTTATTATGGAGTCAAATTCTATTGGCTATGCACAAAGGAATTGAATTATGCCAAGACGCCTAATTATATTGCATTAGGATGGCAGCAATCTTCCAGACCCCATAACTCTAAAAAATTCTAAATGAATTGGAAAAACAATTAGGTTTTTGGATACGCTTTATTAATTTTTACAACATATATAAAACTATAGGTAGGTTGTTTTGGACCATACCCTGCTGTTACAACATTGGGACCCCAAAAATGCATAAAAATGGGCACTTTTACAAAGGAACTATATCATAAACTTAACAAAAAGACTCCAACTCTTGGACAATGGATAATTATGTCCTAAAACACTTAAATCTGAAAGGAATTAGTCCTAGACCCTTGAAAACACAAAAAGCCCCAAATTAGGCTTCCCAAACCCTCCAAAACTAGAGCTTCTTCAATCTAGACTCTCCAAGATAAATCTCAACCAACCAAAGGTTGATTCACCATCCTTTTAACATAACTAAGTGCCACCCAACATAAAAAGTGCTCCGCATGAGGCTAAAGATGCTACTGCTATAACATTCCAAGCATTTCCATGCTCCTTAACCCTGCAACAAACACCAAATGGAGATCTCGTGCAATATCTGATAGAATTTATTACATATTTAGTGTTATATATCTATGATACAAATGTGTGATTCATCCCCAAGTTACAATGATTACAAAAAGGGGATGAATCTCATTCCATGTCTCTAAAACAATGCAAAACTATGCTCTGTTACGGTAATCTAACACTTTCAATGAAAAAATAATTTAAATGGATTGAAAATAGATTTACAAAGATTCTATAACACACATTGATGTTTATTCAATGAATTAGACACATTACAATATTTAGAAATCAATACATTTGCAAAAACTACCACTTTATTGCTTCAAACTTGTGCAATCTGTAAAATCTCTATTCTAGGTCATAGTATGATCTTCCATGCTCTTTCCAGATCATATACAAATGCCTCCCAACTGATTTAAGCAATTCTCATTGGTTATTTGGGATTAAAAATGCATTTACATGCTTAATTCTATTTTCCCTCCTAAACTAAGTAACCGTTAAGATTCAAATATTTGAATTTTTAACTTACATAATTTCAAAGATTTAAGCATTCTAACTTATAAAACTTATTAATTATTATTCGTAGGGTCTATTTGAATCCCTTAGATACTTTCTAAATCATATTTAGACCCTTTGGGCACTATTGACCCAATTTACAATATTTTTGAAGTCCTAGCCCTCTACCTGGACAAATAGGACTTGACAACATTTCATTGCATTATTTATTACAAATTGTGATTATTAATTCCAATACACCCCAATCCACATTTAAGGATGATTTTATTCCTTTGTCTTTGACTAGATCTATGGTGACCTTAGGTGACTTCATAGGTTCTCTTGCACCACAATCAGTGCTAGAAGCCTAACCATATATGAAGACAATGTAGTCAAACTGCATTATGAGAAAATAATTGAGGTAAAAAGGTTAAGGCAAGAGCTATGGGAAGAAGAAACACATTTTAGAGAAGAAGTAGCCAAGCTACAAGCTCAAATTCTGCCAAATCTTACACTGCTCCAACAACATATCAGTTATGCAAGGCGAGTGATATGAACTCCCTAGATATCTGTAGCAGACATCATCTATGATATGCATTCAAAGATCACACTTGAGCACATGGCTATGGAGAAACTCAAAGAGAAATGGGAGAAAATGATGGAGAACATGAAGTCTTCACATTCCCATATTTTTGATAAGCTATAAGGTAAATACCTTTTCCCTTAATATCAAATAAAGGGGGAAATGATATAAGTACAAAATAGAAAGGGAAAATGTTATGTACAGATGGGAAAACGGTAGATATGTATATGTATGTTCATAAAGGGAAAATGATATGTAGAAGGAAATATATCATATGGACAGATATACTGACATATACATAGGGAGAGTTACTAAATGACTAAGGATTATACTTAACATTTTTTTAGTATTTTTCACATATCAGTTTTTTGATACTAATGTCAAAGGGGGAGAATGATGACATTAATTTGTCATTAGTATACAAATAACACTTTCGGTAAGCCTACACCAAAAGATAGGAAAGAGAAAACTTAAGATAAGATCAAAAGATCACCAAATGATGACTAAGTACAGAGAAACCCAATGACACAAGTCAGTGTGTAAACCAAAATGCAAGTCATAGTGCAGACTGACAAGACAAATACAGTGCAACTGATAGTCAAAATTGAAAGAACTTTAAAGCCTGACCAACAAACAGACCTGAAAGTCAGCTGCAACCAACAAAAAGTGGATCTGACTTCCATGTCAGATAAAGAAAGTGTATTCTATTTCTAGGATATTTAATTGTTTTAAATTCATTTCTTTAGGGACAAGATATGTGAATGTAAGTGCTTTAATCAGTCTAACTTATTTAAAACACATAGACTAGGAGATCTAGGTATAAGTTGTAAACCTGATCTTAGAGTTAACATTGTTTTTATCATAACTCGATGAAGTCAATCCATCTATAAATAGATGATGTAATCATTCTTTATAATGTGTGTGTGAAAAAGAAAATGAGAGAGGAGAATAGAATGAGCACATCTATGGATTGAATTTAGAGTTTCAAGAACCAGAACAAAAAAAAAAACAAGGATTTGGTTAGCAAAACCAAGAACATAGGAAACCAATAATCAGAGGTAATATTCGAGCATAGTTAAGGTGATAATATTTTTTTTTTAAGTACATAGGATATGTATTAGAAATAGGAGATTGCATTTGCCAGGTCAATTTGTAATTTTCTATCATTCTAAAAAGTAGAGAAAATTGTAAAAATGATTTCAAGGAAGGTGGATTTAACAATCCAACATCAAATATCTTAACTGAGTGCACACTTAACAGTGTTGCTAAAGCTCTTAAAAGAGTAGACTTTAACAGGTCTCTACCGCTACTCCTAACAGGGTAGATCTTTGGAAGTGATCAAATTGTAAGCCTTAACTGGCTCCCTTCCAATTTGCAGATAGTGAATTTTTGTGGGTGCCATCCCCACCGCAGTTTTTACTTCCTAACAGAAGTTTTCTACGATATCATATCTTGTGTTATGTGTCAATTACTTTCATGAATGATTCACATACTTATTAATGTTATCAATTGATATAACTCACATCAAGATAGTTTAGATCATATTGAATGGACATGCAATTGATTACAAGGTTAAATGATTAAAAGATTTAAAAAAATTTAGAGCTACTGATTCACCCCACCCCCCTTAGTACGTACTTCCCATTAATCCCAACACTTTCCCATTCCTCCTAAACATTGGGAGCTATCTAAGTAGAAATTACCCTAATGATTTTATATCTTTGCTTTTAAATATATGAACAACAAATTATTCATCATTATCTAATCAATAATTCATAGAATGATCATTTGCATTTACAAGAAGAATTTTTAATAACAACTACTTTGCATTCAAATAATGAACCAAGACATTTGCATAGTTGGCTATATTTTTGATTATTGTGATTTCTTTAACAATCAACAAAGACCAAGGGTCCCAATGAAGCACATGGAAAAATCCTATATTACAAATAAAATCATAACCACATGTTAGAGTAGAATTTGTGTAAAATATAAATGTGATATATTAGTGGAATTGACCATAACAAAGTTATTGGCATGTATAATTTAAGGAAATGACAATATTATGTTACGTCAACTCTTAATCTTCATCATTATTTATCACACTAAATTTAATATCTTTATAATTATTTTTAAATTAAAAGTATTCAATATATCTTATCATTCTAACTATAATAATTTATAGTTTAATATACTCTGAAAACTACTTCCTACCTATCATTCCAATAATTAATTTCAATATTTAAATCATAACTACTATGAATGCCATTATTTAAAATACTAAAAAACTATCTCTAAATACTATTCCAACTTTCTCACCCTACAAATTTCTAATCAAGATGAGACAAATAATAGATGAAAGAAAGATTATGACATATCGCTGTAATGAAATAGACTACCACAAAGAAGAGATACCAGATCTATTTGAGTCTTCAAGATCTACAACTAGAAAAGCATCAGACACATCAGAAGAAAACATCACAAGTCTGAATGAAATCAATCAACACCTAGCTAGACAAGTGAAATCTTTGCAAATCGGTCAAGAGAGACAGATGGTAAGAATGATTGATGTCATGAACAATGCTAGACAAGCTGAGCAAGAAAGAACACTAGCTATTGATGATAGAAGGAAGATTACTGAAAAGATACAAGAGAAAGAGTTAGAAATACAAAGACATACAGAACATCATCAGTAGATCACAAATCAGATTATTCTTATGAGTCAATGGACAAATAGAATGAATACACAACTCATTAAAAGAATTAAAGCTATCAGCCAACTAAGAGAAGATAATGAAAAGCTAAAAAATGAAGTGAGAATTCAGCAATAGCATAATGACATAATAAAGAGAGCCGAAGAAAGCAACAAATGGATGGATGATTTTCTGGATGGACAAAGAAGAATCAACAATAATACTGGACTAGGGTATACCAAAAATGAACAATCACCAAACCAAGCTGAACCAAAGAATGTCTATTGAAATCCAAGACAAAGAAAGTTGACATGCAATCACTATGGAAGGTAAGGCCACACATCAAATGTTTGCTGGAGAAAAATGAAAGGTATTCCTAAATCCACACCTTCATTCATAGGAATTTGTTATAAATATAACAAGAAAGGACATAAAACATATGCATGTAAATCTGAGGTGAAAAAACCAAAGAAGGAAACCTACATGGACAAATATTGTCCTCCTTGCAAAATGCATGGGCACACATCTCTTGAATGCAGGAAGGAGAAAAAGCAAGAATGGAAGACTAAAGATCAAGAAACTGCCTATCGACCAAAAATAATCAGTAGGCAATATGTTTGGGATTACAATACATGGAAAAAATGTACAACATGTGGAAGATCTGGTCACATAGATGCAAACTATATGAGACAATGGACAAGAAAGTTTAGGAGTTGGACTAACCTCAGAATGGAATGTTTACACTGTCATAAAGTTGGTCGTTTGAGAAAAGATTGCAGAAAAGCTACAAACACTGATGAAGATGGACCAAGCAATGCAATTGGTGACACCTTATCCAATGGATCTAGTGACATCACCATCCCCACCTAAGTAGAACAAGTAAGTATGGAACTGCATTATACCAAGTTATATTCTGCATCAGTTGTATTATACATAGTTAAAATACCAAATCAACATGATTAAAGATGCACTATGGTATTACTTATTATGATTTTGTGAAAAAAATCCTGTCGGTCAATACATACTGAAATGCATTGGTGTACATATAAAGATAGCCTGTCTATACTTATCAAGAAACATCAGTTAATGCATAAAGGCTAATTTGCTAGTATAAACCAAGAACCGTCAGTAATCATGTGAGATGACAATGTTGTCTTTGCCATACACAAAAATTTGTTAGTGAATGTAACAAGTTGAAAGCTGCCCTGAAGCATTGCGTTCTCACCGAGAATGTTATTTGTGTCACCCAACGACTCTGTCTTCACACACCAAGAAGTGGTTGTGCATTAATGACTTGACTTAGGGAAAAGTATATAAATAGACGACAGAAGGGTTCCATTTTTCACCAAGCAACTAGAGTGAAGAGACAGAGAAAAACCTAAGTACCAAGCGACCCAATTGCAGAGCATCAAAAAATTGACTCCCTGCACTCTAGAAAGATTCCTAATAGCTACAAAGGTTTAAGTAAGTAACAGAGATAATTGATAACTCTACTTTCATTTATGGGAAAAAGCACTAATTTTAGAAATGATGGGAACTACGTCAAGAACCTCCAAGCTCAAGCATGATAAGAAGAATAAGGTCAACCAAATCAAGAATTAAACTTGTGAGGAACCTCATTACCAGATATGTCCTAAGGTTGCTTCACAACACGATAATGCTGGTGAATTATCCAGAATACTAGCTAGGGTTTTTCTCATTGAATACGTGTGAGCATATATACACTTCAAGATAACAGAAATAGGAGACCTGGGAGTTTAGAAAGATTTCAAGAATCTTTGGAACAATGATGAAACTATCAAGGAAGAGCATAAGAACATTGAGGTAAAAGGTCTCAAAAATTCCCTATGGTTCCTGAAGGATTTTAAGACCGAATGGATTCAGTTAGTACTGAGCAGGATACATGACCAAAAGATATGTCTAGATGAGCCTAAATTGATAACTAGGGATGTATACACATAGTTACCAGTTATCCCATAACCAATAAGTTAAAGGAACTAAAGCGCCCACCTAAAGTTGATATTGAGAAGAATACATGAGCAGCATGGGATGGAAAGGATTAAAGGTATCGACCATCAAAGATGATGAAATGAAATTCTGAGCATGTGTCTTAGGATACCAGTTCTTTCAAGCTAGAAGGATGAATAGTATTGCATCCAGAGAAGTGGATACAACATACAAGATTGTCAAGAAGGGACTGTAGTTGGATTTTTCAGAAGTTCTTCTAAGACAATTGGATGAGAACATCAAGACAATACAGACTGCAAAGTCCAACTCATGTAAGTTTGGTTCACTCATCATGTGCATATTTTTCTATTTCCAAGAATCCTTCCCATCCATAGGAAATGTAAAATGGAACACTATTAGACCAGTGGCCACACAGATTAGTGAGTTCATCAAATCACTAGGAGATAATTTTGAATCAATCATGGATGAATACTTTGCTAGATTCAAAGAAAAATGCAGAAGAGAGTAAGGATTCTAGAACAATTAATAGAAAAGTTCAAGACTAACATTTTTTTATGGTGGACACTGACTACACCTACATCAAGCTAGCTATATCAAGATCAACATGGCTGGAAACACTTGATTATGAGGTGAACATAGATCAAACATCAAATTTTATTAAGGCATTGATAAATGAGCCATTGGACAAATCACAACCCATGTTTGGAACTTATGAGGAAGCCAAAGAAAGGATTAAAATTGGCTTATTTGTGAAAATTATCGATAGGACAAAAGATAATATGGTTAAGAACTTGAAGAAAAATCTATTAGTGAATGAAGAGGAAACTAAACAAAAAGAAAAAGCCAAGGGTCAGTCACCCGTCGGTGGAGCTGAAAAGGAAAGTGACTCAGAATTCATAGAGTCTTATTCACCACCTCCACCAGTAGCTAAGAACCCAAGGAATACTGCTGCATCCAGGACTAGGATTCAGACATCAAAGGATGTGAGTCCTTCACTGATAAAGAAAGGTCAAGTGAGGACCTACAAAAGAAAACCTCAAACCAAATAGACAAAAGCACCAAAGAGGAGAAGGAAATTATTCCTAACCAAGGAAGATATCAAAGATACTCAGGAGGATGAATCTATCCAAAAAGAAAAGAGTAAGATTCATAAAACTATTGATGAGGTATGTGCTTCTATTATCAAATCAGGTACAGTAAATGATCACAAGATTAAAATGGATAACATTTGATCTCGAGGATCAAAATAAAATAGAAGATGCAATTATGAAACTGAAGTGTGTATTCCAATATGTTCCCATACAATTGGAAGATAATATGCCAAAAGAACTTTAGAATAGATTATCAGAAAGATGGACATTTGCATTACACTCCAAGAAAGAGATTAGGAAAATAGCCCTAGTTTCTGTCATGCCTCCTAAATCTAAAAGGGAGGAGATTGAAGATATGATGAAGGAACATTCCAAAAGGTTCTCACCAAAGTGAAGAGCCTATCAAGTACTTCATGGACATCTACTTGAACTAGATAGGAAGAGTGAGGCTAAATGAAGAAAGATACTTGATATACCTAAAAAGTATACAAGCCTCGAGCCACAAAATGGTCTTCCCAAAAATCAACAGAACAAAGATGATCAGGCTAAATAGAGCCTCGAACATATTATTATCATAGATGAAGATGTTATTGAACAATCATTAAACACAAAAGGCAACAATGATATGGATGTTACAGATGAAACATGGCCTGATAATACAATCTTTGATTTTACTGGAGTAGATCCTGTAGATGAGATTCAGAAAGATGAAGATGTCACTTTTGTCAAGGACCAAACCGACGGACAAGACACTAAAACAAAATCAGTATAGGTAGACACACCAAGAAAAATACCACTGTTGATACAAGCTATAAAAATTATCTTGAAAAAGGAGAAATTAGTAGAGAAGGAAGAAATCATACCCGAGAATAAGGGTAATGATGAACAAAAAGATACATCTGATGAGAAGAAAGAGACAACCGATGAACATGTAGTCACTGGTGGAGATCAAAATGTTACATTTATATATCACAGACAAAAAGATGCATATAAAACCAAAAATGATGCGCAAATGAAAGATACAGATGAAGTGCAAAAGGAGAAAGGTGAACAAGATAAGATAGTTGATACCACTCTAAGAACACTGAAAGAGATGTTATAGTTACACCAAAGGTAGATAAGGAGACATCCTTAGACAACCAAAATGCAAACCTAGAGCATTAGGAAAAAGGTACAACACCACAAAAGCTTTCCTCTAGCATATCAGACCAAGCAGAGAAGCTAGTTATGGTTTTATATACAGGTGCATCACAAAACAAGAAGAAGAAAACCAAGAAAAGTAAGTTGGAGGTCACACTTGATGAAATCATTCAAATACCAAAGTGTTATGCAACCACATTGGACTATGAATATTTTATAGAATATGGAGAGATATGTCAAAGGAAAGAAATGCAGGAAAAGATTATATAAGAACACAAATATTCTCTAGTGCTAGAAAATATAAGAGATATCTTAGAACAAATAGTTCCTGACATTGATGTTGATTGTAATGCCCCCATTCTAGATCAAATTTTTATTCTCACTGAAACCATCACAACTCAAAATGTGGATACATAAAAAGGCTATTGAAGAACAAGTAGAACATGAGTTCCAATACAAACTGATAGAAAAGATCAGCCAAGAAGTGGTAGAAAATAAGGTAAATCTTTCATAACTAACAACTGAATTAGATCTAATCATTGCTGAAGCTATTTCCTTAATTCAAAAGCTATGCACTTTGGAGAAATTCACAAAGGATAATAGTGATAAGATTACAAAGATCGGTTTTGATCTTAATGCAAGTGCTCAAAGTCTAACCATAGATGGAAATGCAATCAACTTGAATTATGAGAAGATAATTGAAATCAAAAGGTTAAGACAAGAAATTTGGGAAGAAGAATCACAGTTTTGAGAAGAGGTTACCAAGATATAGGCTCAACTTTTACCGAACCTCACACTTCTGCAACAACATATAAGTTTGACAAGATAGCTAATTGCCAACCCTAAGATGTCTGTAGAGGAAAACATCTATGACATGCATACCGGGATCACACTAGAGCATATGCTTCATGTGCATCTAAAGGAGAAATGAGAGAATATGATGGAGGAAATGAAGATCTCTCACTCTCATATTTTTTATCAGTTATAGGTATACACCTTTGCACTTACTACAAAAAAGGGGGGAAAGGAAAATGATATGTACAATAAGAGAGAATGATATGTATCGTACATATAGCACAAAGAGAAAAGAGGAGTTGAAAAGGAAGAAATAGCACAAAGACAAGTGTACATAAACATATACTATAATATACCAACATATGCATAGGGGACTCATGAAATGACTAAGTAATATACATGGTGTACATACTAAACACTTTAGTACTTTGTACATATCAGTTTCTAATACTAATGTCAAAGGGGGAGACTGATGACATAAGTTTTTCCATTAGTATGAAAAGAGAAAACCATTGTTATGAACCATTGGTTACACTACACTGAAATAAAGGTTTTGGTTCAGACCAAAAGTGCTAAGTAAAGAGAAACCCAACGACACAAGTTTTATAGTGTAAACCAAAATTGCAACCCAAAGATGATATAGAGGAACTCGACAAGAAGGTTACACTATAAATCGAAAGAGAAGAAACAAAAGAACTTGAAAGAGAAAAGGAACCCAATAGATAGTTCAACAAAGGAACACCGAAAGAATTTTAGAAAAACCTGAGCATCAGACACCAAAAGTAAGTTATATCCGAAGAAAAGTGGATCTGACTTCCACGTCAGATAAAATAGTTATGCTTTATATTTAGAGTTTAGATTTAATTTTCAAAACCATTTTGTAAGGAACAAGAAACATAATTTTAATTGTTTTATTCACTCTAACTGATTAAAAACATGCAAAATAGGAGATCAAGGTCAAGTTGTAAAACTTTCATCGTAGAGTTAAGGTTGTAATACGTGAAACTAAAAAGGTCAAATCAATTGTATAAATAGATGTGTAATCATTCATTCGATATGGATGAGAGGATGATTTTAGCCAATGAGCACATCTATGGATAAAACTAAGATTTTCAAGAAGCAGAACAACAAAAGATGAATTTGGTTATCAACAACCAAGAATCTAGGCTACCAAACAACAGAGGTATTAATCAATCACATTAGGTGATACATTGTATAGGTAAAATTTAATGGATCTGTAATCAAAAATTTTAGATTGCATACACTCAGGTCAATGAGTATTTTTTTCTACATTCTATCTAGTGTAGAAAATAGAATAAATCCTTTCAAGAAAGGTGGATTTAACAATCCTATTGTAAATTTCTTAACCGAGTGCACACTAAACAGTGTTTCTCAAGCTCTTAACAGAGTAGACCTTAATCTGTCTCCACATGATACTCCTAATAGGGTAAATCATTAGAAGTGATCAAATTGTAAGCCTTAACTGACCCCTTCCAATCTGCAGATAGTGATGTTTTTGTGGGTGCCATCCTTACTGCAATTTTTACCTTCTAACAGGGGTTTTTTTTGATACCATATCTTGTGTTATTTGTTATTGCTTTCATGAATATTTCTATGAATGTCTACATACAATTAAGATTATGAATTGATATCACATGCATAAGGAAAGAACAACAGATATGATCAGTAAAGCAAACATTTGATTACATAAGGTTAAAGGTTAATTAACTATAATTTTTAGAGGTAATTATTCACCCCTCTCCTCTCAGTACATACTTCACATTATTTCCACCATCACATGTGTGTGTGTTTATATATGCATGTGTGTGTTTGTTTATATACACATGTGTGTGTGTATATACATACATGTGTATATATATACATGTGTGTATATACACATATAGACATGTGTGTGGGTATATATACACACATATGTATATATACCTACACACATGTGTATATGTGTGTATATACACACATGTATATACAAACATAGTATATACACACACATGTATATTTACATACATGTGTGGGTCTATGTAGGATCATGGTATGCCAAAAAGTGGAGATGTGAAAAAAATAGTTTTTCACTCGTAAAAAAGCACACCCAAAAGTTTGATGACTTTTGAGTAGGCCTGGGTGTCAATACACCTGGCCAAGACAAAATCCAAAGCTAAATAATTATCGAATATCTGATATTATCCACTATTAGATAATATTAGATATCTAATAATATCAGATATCCGATATTCATCAATAACAATATATTGTAGCCCGCGGTTGTGTTAAAAATTTTCATTGTGAAAATGTTGAAGCAGCCAAGCCACTCATATCATATATCAGATAGGGATCCGATATAAGATTTTCTAAAATTAAGAGGTAAGACAAATTTATTAGTTTCATTCTTGTTTTTTGTTTTTGGATTGAAATTTTTTGTTTTCTAAAAAAAAAACTAGGGTTTATATGATATTATTTTTAAAAATTGATTATAAACTAGAGTTGAAATGATAAAAACTAGGGTTAAAATTGATATTCTTTATTTTTTTTGAATCAAAAATGGATTCAAATGAATCTAAAAAGCCTCCCAATGAGTCCATAAACAATCCAGAACCACCTCAAAACAATCCCCCACCTTCAGAAGACCAACCGTTCTCAAACCCTCGACCATTATAGGATCTCATAGGAGACAATCTTAATGAGCTTAGAGGATATCAGAAGACATATGAGAATATCCCCACCTTGTACCGCATGTTTTCCATGCTCAACTCCATTATGGAAAGCATGGAGAAACTACAGAACAACAAAATGTTGCTCTTCTCTAGCATTATTCCATGCACGCCCAATTTGATGATGGGCTTGACTATGATCAAGTTATGGATCTAAATATAACAAAACATGACATATGTAACATTTTTGGTTGATCGCAAAACCTATTTAATGGTGGACCCAAAAAAAACCAAGTTGTCAATTAAATGGTGCACGAATGATGAAATGGGTGAAAACTATTGGGACCACTGGTAGATTTTTTTTTATAGACCACCCCACAAAAATTTGGATTTCCCATTCTATTTCATAAGAAAATTTTATGCTAAATTTGTGCTTGGTCACAAAGTAAATGATTGGAGCATGAGACAGAATGGGGGCATAGGCTTAGGCACTCCCCAAGATAGGCTAGGGGCACAACAGGTGAAATCCTACACATATGTCCCCCCTCCTGAGATTTCCCCACCTCCTATAGTGCAACATCTTGACATTATTACTGAGATTGACTCACAACCTATTCGAGCCATTCATACCTTGAGTGATCTCGTAGTTAGGTAGAGTGCGGAATTTTTGCCTCCTCATCCTGACACTTCTGGCCCTTCCAAATCCTCCACGAGCTCACATCTTTGTGTGCCTCATACTTGCATTATGTGGAAGAATATAGATATAGTTAAAAAAGATAAACACCATAGTAAGTTCAATGAACACATGTGCTGCATTGGCTACGGGGAGTGTTGGTGAAGTTGAGGTCACAGAGAAGATTTTGTTGAAGATGCTTGACACCAAATGGCACAATACAATTTGCCACTGGATGACATGTGTCGCACATCTGGATTATGTGAACTGTGCACTCTACCACATCACTATCAGTGTCATGTCACCTACCACGTCAGCATCCCATTACGACTGTACTTGCTAAAATCATCAAGTCAACTTTTTCTCTTTTGAAACTTTGACTGGCCATAACTTCTTCATACGAACTTCGTTTGACTTCATTCAAGTTGCATTGGATTCATATCAATGAGCTCTTCGACATGGTGTTGATTTATGGATTTTTTGGAACACTTCAATTTTTGGTGAAAATCCACCTGGATCATGCCTCCCCACTGAAAATCCACTTGGATCATTTTGGTTCTTAGAAGAGAAAGGATGATATTGACACTTTATAATATTAGTTTTTAGATACATCAACATTGATTTCCCAAAAACAGTATAATATTAAATTGAATTGGGTTTCTACAACACCTCAATGTTTTTTATTAAGTAAAACAGGTTTTACAGGGTTCCTAAAACCTGAAACACGAAGCAATATCATGAAGCACAGTTAAAACTAAGAAAAATATAAAAGACAGTGCACGCTAGGAAAATGCTAGAGCAAAAACAAATAGCTTCTATGAAACTAGAAAAAATAGGGCCAATAGAAAAAACCCGGGACCCTCATGACAAATCCACCATCAAAGAGAGGATGACACATGTAAGTACAAGAAATTTGATTCTATAATGTGATCATCATCATCCTTGCATTTTTCTAGGTAGCTAACCTTCTTTCCTTTGTCCTTATAGTCTCAGGTATCTCTTCTATCTGATTTTTGGTAGCTTCTATAATCACCTCTATCAGACTTCTTCTCAAAAGATCTGTCATCATATAGTCGCTGCATGCCCAATTTGATGATGGGCTTGACTATGATCAAGTTATGGATCTAATATAACAAAACATGACATATGTAACATTTTTGTTGATCCCAAAACCTGTTTAAAGGTGGAACCTAAAAAAGCTAAGTTGTCAATTAAATGGTGCACAAATGATGCAATGCGTGAAAACTTTTGGGACCGCTGGTAGATTTTTTTTGATAGACCACACCACAAAAATTTGGATTTTCCATTCTATTTCATAAGAAAATTGTATGCTGAATTTCTGCTTGGTCACAAATTAAATTATTGGAGCATGAGACAGAATGGGGGCATATTTTTAGGCACTCCCCAGGATAGGCTAGGGGCACAATAGGTGAAATCCCACACATATGTCCCCCCTCCTGAGATTTCCCCACCTCCTACAATGCAACATCGTGACATTATTACTGAGACCGACTCACAACCTATTTGAGCCATTCATACCTTGAGTGATCTCGTAGTAAGGTAGAGTATGAAATTTTTTCCTCCTCATGCTGACACTTCTAGCCCTTCCAAATCCTCCATGAGCTTACATCTTTGTGTGCCTCATACTTGCATTATGTGCAAGAATATGTGCTTGGGTCCCCTGAATGATACTAATGCATATAACTATGTCTTCGAGGTGGACAATACTATACATGAACTGAAGCACCCCATGGAGATGTGCATCAGGGGCATACATAGCCATGGACTCCTACTATTACGGTATGAGTAAACAGTTAACTTGTTACAATCTATTTAATTTTAAACATTCGTATTTAGAATAGAATTTTCTTATAATGATTTCCCACTTATATTTTTTATGTGTTTCATTTATGTCTAGTTGATGACAGCTGAGGAGATGGCATAGGGGTGGGTCCATGCTTTCGGCCATTTCATTTGGCCTTGAAACTTCCACGGTATATATGTTTAACTGTAATCATTCATTTCCTTTTATTATAATAGTGTATACATGTATTTTCAAATTTTTATGATCATCTTATTACATACTGATGTAGGTTTCACCAGTTGCTACTAGGGGGCAATGTGAGGGGGTTCAGGCGTCTGGTGTTGATAAGGGGAAGGTAATTAAGTATTTTAGATTGTTTAAGCATACATTTAAACTTGTCACTTGTGTGTACTCATTTTAATTACATGTTTTATTTGACAGAGGGTGGTGTTTGATGATGTCGTGAGACCGGTTTGCCATGATAGAGTCACAGCATCTCAATTCACAGTGATAGCCCCATAGTATGTATATTTCTAAATTTATTTGTGTGTAATTTACTATCAAGTATATATTTAATATGATCAAGTGATGATTGTATGAAACTTATTTGTTTGAATTTTTTAGTTCACCCCTAGTTTGAGGGAGGTACCATGCCAAGGGTTTGTATCATTGATGACCCAACCAACATTTCCTAAATAAAGTTCAACACAGGTAAGTTTTAATGTCAATGAATAGTTATATTTAAAACATGTATTTGGTACCAAGGGTTTAACATTAAATAGTATAAGTCATACATCAATCTCATGTTCACAAACATATATACAGGTCAGAGTCTACATTGGTGGCATTGTCCCTTCGTTACCAAGGACATATATTAGGTCTCCTGACAACATGAGGAGACATAGTGGCGAGGTACATGAGAGTTCAATTTTAAAAAAAAAATATTTATTATTGTTCACTATGATTTTAAATTTTTATTTATTATTTATAGAAACTTGCAGTTTTACTTTTGTGTTTGAATGCAGGATCCATGAGAGCCAAAGAGTAGCTCGAAGAGACTTCACTTTGATCATCCACCATTAGAATAGGATGTCCTAGAAATATTTGTAGTTGAACTTATTATGTTGAGATGCCATATGGAACATTTTGAGATGGCCTATGCCATATTGTATCTAACTATGTTGATTTTGCAAATTTTTAGGAATGACACATGCCACATTTTGTACAAAACTATTTTGAAATATACACATCTACATGTTCGATTCTGATTATTTTATATTTTTCATGTGCTCTATGTGTGTATCATTTCCATATTATATCTTTGGCATGTGTGGTATGTATGTATTATTTCCATATTATGTCTTTGTCATGCATTGTATTTATGTATGTATGTTCATTTTCATATTATGTCTTTTTCATGCATTGTATTTATGTATTATTTTCATACTACATCTTCATTCTCCATTAGCCATCTGGTGCACTATACTTTTGAGAGAACCAAAATGCTGATTGCAAGATTCATGGTAGATAGGAGTTAGTGTAGGGGCACCAAGGATAGTCAATCAAGGTATGAAGACATTCAATAAAGGTATGAACACATTCAATGAAGACTAAAGGAAGGGAAGGCCCCATCATAGTCAGAAGATCAATTGGAAGGTCTTATAGCCTATAATAGCTCTCAATTGTCGTAATTATCTGAATTGATGTAATGCATTAAATAAGTTTACAATGTCCTTATAGGACTAAAATATTTCTTGTAAGTGGACCAATAGTTTCCAAGCATAAAATTGTTTCCTAAGAGTCTAGAATAGGTCATTGAACAAGTTCAGGGCATTATAAGTCATTAGGTTGGAGTTTGGCATTCAATAAAGTTATTTTTCATAGTTTAAAATTTAAATATTTAAAAAGTAACGGCTACATAAGAGTTTAGAGGGAAAGTAGTGTTTTGTTATGTTTTAGGCCTTAACTATTCAACTCAACATCCAAAGTTAGTTGATATGGCTATAGGGAATTAATATATTGTATGAGGAAGTTTATTGAAAGGCAGACAAACCTGGATCTATATGGATAGTGATTGGAAAGTTCAGTAAAGACTGTATTTATTTTCATTTGGTGATTTGTATGTGGGAATTCATGTGATTTTTTCTTGGTAAGAGTATACAAAGGATCCAATATACATTGGGAGGTAGCATTTAACTTTTTTGAATGTTTTGAGAGTCACTTAGTATGAGTGTTCCTTCAAAAGAAGTGTTATAACACAGTTCTGTACAGATTTATTTAATTGTTTGATTTCATTTCATGAATACTAACCATTCCATGGAATCAAAGGCCTTGGATCCATGGAATGAGATTAATTTAACCTTGTAACATACTCTATAACCATTCATATGCAGATGAGATAGAGGAAAAGAGTGATCACAGATAGCAATTGAAGAAAATTGCATTGAATTTGATGATATAGGTATAGTAGCGGATTGTCTAGTAAAGTGATGGGTGTATTTTATGATTTGGGATATCCTATAATATATGTATAAAGGTGAATCAAGTACCTTTTGTGCCTAGGACTTGTTATAAATAGGACATTGTGAAAGCCCTATAAATAAGGGTTTGAGGAGTCAAGTTTGGGGCTTTTGGGGTTCTAGGGGGTGTGAGTCTAATTCCTTTGCAATTTAGTCATTGGAGAACATAATAATTTTTTTTTGAGGATTTAAGGTCATAAGGGTGAAGGAAGCATATAGTTTCTTTATTAATTGGAGTCTTTTAATGCATTTTTGGAGTAACAAGGTGTGAGCAGCAGTACATGCTCCAAAACAACAATAGTGAGTCTTTTAATATGTTGGAGTACTATATAGAGGGTTTCTGAATCACTTATTATTTCCCTTGATCCTTTGGAAAACTTTGGAGTTAGGGTATTGAGAAGGTCATTGCCGGGCTACAAACTGTGTAATTAGGCCTCTAGACAGTTTGGGAGAAGATTGGGGGTTGGATGTCTTAGGGGTTCTAAATGACCTTGCAATATATTTAATATATTTTAATGCAACCTATAAACATCATTCATGACACCTTGGGTTGTTGGGAGGAGCATTGTCATATTTGAGTTCATTAAAGCCTTCAGGGGTTTGAGAAACCATATTACCATTTAAAGTTTATTGCTATCATTTAGTATTAATAAGTCCACGACCCTTTCCTCTGCATCATGAGTGAAATTGATTAATGGTTTTTTTCAAATGCATTATGTTATTTAACATTTATTTGAAAGACTCCATTGTTGTGATTTTGGGATAACTAAACCTCTTATTTGGTTTTCAATTTCCTTCATTCATACATGTGGCATGCACACTGAGACAACCTTTGATCCTTTATAGATTTGGTTTTTGTTTGATTAATGTTATTATTTTGGTGTTACACCATATTAGAATAGATCTAAAAGTACTTTTCATGCTTTGTTTATAATCCTTATAGCCAATGTAATGAAATCTCTTTAAATTGTTCAAATAGTTCAACATGCTTTTTTTATGCTTGCATATTCCTTTGATGCATTTTATCAAATAGTTTAATTGGTGCAGGAGAAATTATGAAAACACTTAGGTCTACCATGGAGCCAGTCCAAGACAGAAGCAGAAAATCATCCCTATGTGTAAATTAGGGTGTATTAGAACCAATAATGGCAATTTGCAATAAACATTACATAATGAAATGTGTCTGAGTCTTGTTAGTCCAAGTAGAGGGCTAGGACATTAAAAATATTGTAAGTTGGTTCAATAGTACCCAAAGGATCTGATTAGGATTTAGAAGTGTCTAAGAGATTCAATTGGACTCTAGAAGTGGAATTAAATAAGTTAGAATGCTTATATTTCAATAATTTAATTAGGAGGGAAATGAGTTTTAATGGTTAAATGTAATTGTAATCAAACAAAACTGATTGGATTTGTTTTATATAGTTACAAGGCATTATATTTTATTGGCCAATAGTAGGGAAGAGACACAGTATGGCCTAGTACAAAAATTGTATGGACTGCACAAGCTTGAGCAATAAAAGTGGTAGTTTTTTTTTGCAAATTTCTTGATTTTTGAATGTTTCAATGAGTCTAATTCATTGAATATACATTAATGTGTATTGTAGAACCTCTGTAAATCCATTTTCAATTCATTTTTATTGAGCTTGCATTGAAAGTCTCTGACAGTACCTTGATAGAGCATAGTTTTGCATTGGTTTAGAAGAATGGATTGAGATTCATCACCTTTTTGTAATCACTATGACTTGGGGATGAATCAAACACGTGTACTATAGATATATAACACTAAATATGAAAGTAAATTCATCAGATGTTGTAGGTGATCTCCATTTGATGACTTTTGCAGGGTTAAGGAACAAGGAACTGCTTGCATAGCTATTACAGTAGCATATTGAGCATCATAAGGAGAACTTTTTATGACTGGAAGCACTTACTTATTATGAAAGGATGGTGAATCCACCTTTGGTTGGTTGGAATTTCACTTGGAGAGTCCACAATTGAGAATCCCTAGTTATGGAGGGTTTAGGAGTCAAATTTTGGGATTTTGATGTTCCCAAGGGTCTGAGACTAATTCATTTCATATTTGAGTATTTTAGGAAATAATTAACTACTCTCCAAGAGAGGGAGTCTTTGGGTTAAGTTTATGATCTATTTCCTTTGTAATTTTGCCAATTTTTGTGTATTTTTGAGGTCTCAAAGTTTTAACAACAGTGTATGGTCCAAAAAAACCTACCTCTTGCTTTGCATATGTTGTCAATATTCATAAAGGGTGTTTGAAAACCCCATTTGTTCACCAAATGATTCAAAAAAAATTGGATTTAAGGGTTTTGGAAGGTCGTTGATGTCCTAAAAGAGTGAATTAGGTATCCTAGCAACTTTCAAGTACTTTATGCATAATCCATAGAATTTGAATCCATAATGAAATGAGTCCTTCTGAACTTGGTTGAATTAGGTCTCTTGTGACATTAGAAACCTCGAGTCGACTTGTTGGGTTGAAATCCCATTTTGAGTTATTGCACCTGGGAACACTTCATCCTGACATTTGCGAAAATGTTCTTGATGCTACACAAGAAAAGAAAGGCCTCCCCTAGAATTCACCCATTCAACTGGAGCCGATGTAGTAGATGGTTTGGTCCCACAATGAACGGTTGAAAGTAGGACCAATTAGTAGCTTTGAACTGAGCAACACTGCAAATTTTTGCACCAACCGAGATCAAGTCACCAAATGGAATCTGAGTGGAATATCACCAAATAGTGCTATGTGAATGTAGGCCTTCCCAGTACACTCCTTTTTCACTTCACAGATCTTTTATATCTCTCACGAAGTTTGAGATATGGATCTCCAAAAATTGCTGCCCAATTTGGCTTAGTGCACCTTGGGAACTTTTTAGTCTTACATGAACCAAAATGTTATTGATGCTACACAAGAAAAGAAAGGTCTTTTCTAGCATTTACCTAGCCAATTGGAGCTGACGGTTTGGTCCCACGATGAATGGTTTGAGAGATGCATCATTAAGAAACTTTCAACTGAGTAATAATACAACTTTTTGCACCAAGATCGGGTTGCAAAATGGAATCCAAGTGGAATCTCCCAGAATCAATCTATGTTCTTGTAGGCCTTTCCAAGATGGTCCTTTTGCACTTCACAGATATTGTATATCTCTCACGAGGTCTGAGATATGGATCTCCAAAAATTTCTGCCCAATTTTTCTTAGTGCACCTTTGGAACACTTCGGTCTGACATGCACCGGGATGTTCTTGATGCTATGCGAGTGGAGAAAGGTTTCCCCTAGTCTTTACCTAACCAATTTGAGCTGATGTTTTGGTCCCATGATGAATGGTTCTTGATTCTCTTGAATTGTTAGGGGTATGTGACTGGTAGAGAAGCATAGACTAGATGCTTGATTCCCTATAACTTTTGATGGGTATTATTTCAAGAACCAAAAATGGATAAATGATATTCTCTCATGTGCCCCAAGGTATCCCAAGTGTTATATTGGTGGAGTTCAAGTTTTTAAGGTTACTTCCTTCATCATGTGCCCCAATTAGCCCTTCTAAGCCAAAGTGAGGGTTCCTAAGTTAGAGTAGTTGTCCAATGTTTCAAGACTTGTCATTTTGGGAAATGTGCTGCCCCAACTAGTACTCTTTGATAATTAAATCAATTTCCAAGCACCTTTGGTATATTTGGAATTAAAACTAGAAAAGGTTTTCTATACTGATGATTTTTTCATGTAATTTTGTGACTTTTGCAATTGTACGGATGTATACGGATGAATGAGGGCTTGAGACCAATTCGAGAAGTTGAGGATTGGAAATAAATTTCATTTGTAACTGGTTTGGTCTGCTAAAGAATCAAGGCTACACCAATCCACAAATGACATTGATATCTTCATGGTGTAAAAGGTTTAAGGCTATAGGTTTTACACTGGAAATCAGTCTTAAATACATTTGGACACACATTGTTTTGATACTATGTGGGATTCATAGGTGAATGATTGAACACACATTTGCACAAACAAACTACAATTTATTTAAATAAAAAACTTTACTACTTTGAACACATTCAAAAAAGCCTTATATTTTATTGTAAAAGAATTTATAAGACATCTTATCTAACACATTTGAAACAAATTCATGAGAATTTGTTGTCAAATATTTACATTCTTGCATGTATTTCATCATTATACAAGGTTGACTGTACACACCACCTTTCATACAAAATCATTGTATATCATTGATACAACATATTATGAATAAATATATCAATGTTATCAAAAGTCTGAGATATAGAATTTCTCAAAATCTTTGATACACAACTATATATCAAAATTTTAAATGTCATTTTCTCCTAAAGTGTATAAGTTTAACACATGGTACTTGATGAAATCTACATTCCTATCCCTACATTCGGAAGGCACAAGAAAAAAATAAGTTTATAGGTTTCCAAAAATATTATGAATGTATAAGTAACTAAACAAACCAAAGAACATGACTAGCCAATGCATAGTGAAGTTTACCATCATAAAAGATCTAGGCTAATCAAATGCACACCTTAATATCCTATATCTATCATATATGTATCCAACTACACTTACAATCCACATACAAAACCAAGTTTATTGGCTCAAACAAATAAAGTAGAAAACTACAATGAATGTATTGAACATAACCGTAGTGAACATGGAAAACCTTGTAGTGAGTTGCACTTACCTACTAAAGTGTGCCTGAAGGGTCATCTCTCTGCTTGAGGGTATTCAATATTACTTCATGATCATGAGTACTAATATTCCAAAATCACTTTGTCTTTGGTTTTCCTTGATGTTTCAACAACTTAACATTGGCTTCTATAACAAGGTGTGAATACATGAGAATGGTTTTGTACTTCTTGTAGTCTTGAAACATGAAAATACCATTATTTCTAATCATGTATGTGCGCAACCATGTTCTCGCAACAACTTTTGATCCTATTGGATATGTGAACATGTCATCATCTTTCATTTATTGTGCAAGTTTCTCCTTTCCTCGTACACAACATGCTAACCAGTAATCTAATTTCTCATCATTCCCTTGTGGTGCAACCAATGCAAAACCATGTACTAGATGTAGAAGATCTGAAAGATGGTCATAGTCAAGTGAACAATCCATGTCATCATTTATTATTGAGAGTGTGGTAGATAAAGGAGTTAGATAATGTGGAACTCATATATCGACTAACTCAATTGACTCACATTGATCCCAATGACACTCAACACACCTCAGACAAAAACCAACGAACTCCCGTGTCCAAATGGTCCATGTACTAGCATTTGAGCTTCAAAATGAATGTATTTTTGAAGAATATTTCATGGTTTGACAATCCAAACTATCTCTAATTGTGCCCAATTCAACCAACCAAAAGAATTTGCACACTGTTGAATCAAGAGTCCCCCCTGTGACAATGCTGAAGTACACCAATCAACAATTGAATGAGCATCAAGAAGTTCTGCACTTGAAATATTCAATTACTCCATAAGTAGAGCTCTCTTTATAGATGCACCTGCTCTATCATGCTCCCCTTTTCCACGACCAGCCTGAAAAAAATCCAAATATGAGGTACACCTCTCTCTACATGCATTCTACATAACCAATAAAACATATGAGCATTTTTGAATTGTCCTGTGCAATTCTCTGACCAAATGAGATGTCTATCCATAAAAGTATCATTTTCCTTCACCCACTCAAAATAGTTCTCAAAGGAATGTTGGACATACTCATGAGAGTAAGATCTATCATCACTCATATAAAAATGGTATTCTTGGATTATGTTTCGGTCATCTTCTGTAGTATCAGGGGAATGTCTATATGTTATGTGCACAAAAATAGCAACTTGAATAGAATTGTAATATTGAGCTTGCAACTCATTTTGGGGCTGTAATGTATAGTTCTCTGCAAATTCAATGAACGATATAATAGTGCCAATCAAAAAAGTGTCCTTACAAATCCTAAATTATTGATCCAACCAATAAAACCTATGACTATGCCTTGCATACTTGTAAAAATGATTCATCCTGAAATCTGAAATAAAATCAGCTACATTGCATTATTTTGTAACCAACTCACATCTAGATCCTTCACCTCCACTTTTCAATGTATATTTAACGGTTTCATATACCTTTTTTTGGACAATTGTCTTTTCAAAATCATGTTTGCAGCCCTCATGAAAATATGAAACAAACATCACTAGCCCACCACACTCTGAGAACTTGTCATTTAAGCAATCTCATCTACAAAAGAAACATCCATCATCTCTAGGACTTAAAAAATGATCTAGGAAGTCTCTTGATGATTTTGGAAGAGAACTTGCACCACAATCCTCCAACATTTCACTAGTATGCAAAGTAAAATGAATGGATCATAACAATTCTTGATGCATTGAAAACTTCACATGATATTTGCAATACCAAGTATTTCGAATCTTAAGAGGCACACAAAAAAAAGGCTTCAATGCTTAAACATCTGTTTGTGATATTTTCAATGTTGGATGTGTCTCACAAAATGTTTTGAACAACATTGTTTGACTCACCTCCAAATAACTATTTGGATGCAGGGTGCGGTCTTGAATGTCAATTCTCAACTTCAAGACATCCTTCACATTTGGTGACACTCTTGAGTTGTTGCCAAAATAGTTGAATTTGATCCTTCACATCATCGGTAAGCTTCTTATCACAACATGGAATTCTTCCACCATAAGACCATGTATCATTTTGAAGAGGATCATCAAGTCTTTCACTTCTTGCAAGTGGTTTATCCAAAGTTTTATGATTTAGGTTCAAGTCAACACAAGTTTGTCTCATCAAATGAGCCTTTCTCAAATGATGACTTACTAAGGAGGTTGTAATAACCATCCTAGCGGCTCTCTTGTATTTTTCCTAGGTAGTCTTCCCAATGGAATTGAGAGCACTGAAAATATTTCTCACAATAATAGCATTCCTCTCCTTTTTCTTGTTCACACTAGTCTTCACTTTGACTAGAATAGGTCTTATCTTCTGCATCTTTAACAATTGCACAAAAAATTGACATTTCTCAACCAATGTCTTGTGGCTAAAAAATTGATCAAAAAGTTCTGAAACCCACAACCAAATGCTTCTTTCTGATCGCTTGTCATCAAAATTGCTCATTATGTTATCATCAATTTCAAGTAACCATTTTGTTATTATTGAAGATCTCAAATTTGAAGTTTGTCTTTCTTCCTCACAAGGGACTTCATTTCTCATATAATTTTGAGATGGGTAACACTGATTTGGTTCTTGTGCACCATTATCATTGTCAATTCTTTCATATTTGAATAGTGGACTTTCATTATCAATGTCCACACTTCCATTTTCCACATCTACATGTTCATTTTCAAAACCTACATTTTCATCTTCAATCCCTACATTCTCATTTTCAATATTATTGTCATAAATCATATCAAATTCATGTTCTTCTTCACTTGAAACCATATTTAAGGGTGGTCCTATACCCACATCTTCATTAAAATTTAACATACCTTGTCTCTTATTCTGATGGGTAACCCTATCCATTTCTCTATACACTTCAATCTCTTCATTTTTGAGCTTCCTCTTACATTTATGCTTTCGACGACTACTACTCCCCATGGTGAGACCAAAAAGGTGATGCAACCTTCGATAATATAGAGAGTCCAACAAGAAGGGTCAAAAAAGTGTTTTTTGTCTTTCACAACTGATTTCTGGTGAAATTCTCTACAAAAAAATGTGCTTCTCGGACATGGACCCAGAGAATCAATTTTTGCTTTTGGATACGAGTAAAGAATATCAGATATCCGATAATATTGGATATCTTATCTGATATTATGGACATCCGATATTATCAAATATCTCATATATCCCACCCAAATTTGGCTTGAACCTTTTGATTTTCATCCTATTTTGAATGCTTATTTTACTTTATATTACTATTATATTTTAACAATATTAATATTATATTAATAAAAATATTATAATTATATTAATATTATTATAACATTTATATTATTATTATTATATTAATACTCATATTATATTATATTTATATTAATATTCTCTCTCTCTCTCTCTCTCTCTCTCTCTCTCTCTCTCTCTCTCTCTCTCTCTCTCTCTCCTANTATATTTATATTCTCTCTCTCTCTCTCTCTCTCTCTCTCTCTCTCTCTCTCTCTCTCTCTCTCTCTCTCTCCTAGGTATTATTGTTATAATATAAATACTAATAAATAATTAATACTAATATTATACTATTATACAATAGAGAAATAAATAATAATAATATAATACTAATTTACTTAATACTAATATTTAAATAATTATATTATACTAATGCTATTAACATCTAATATTAATATTAAAACAAATTAAATTTATAATATATAAACTAAAAATTATAAAATCATAAAATTGAAAAAACTTAAATCATAAAATTGAAAAGACGTTTGAAATCAAAATGTTGTATTTGGGTGGGAGTTATCGGATATCCAATAATATCTAATATCTGATAGTATCAGTTATATGATTAAGCTTGGTATTTCCTTTGGGTTTTGGCTTTCCAATGCCAAACATGGATAGTCAACCCAAATGACATGTTCACCATATTTCCTCTGATCTGCAGACTTAGACCATGTAGATGATGACCATTTTTCACCTGAAGATGAAACAAAAAGGGTTTCTTAAAGACATTATCAACTTTCTATCAATATAATTATTGTCAAAATTTGAGTTCAGTAAGTAATTATTACTTATCTTCTAATTGAGTTATCTCTAAAGTCATGATTGAAAGACTAATTGAAAAACAACTCTAAATTTCAAACGGTTTAACCTTTTTGAAATCTGAAACATGTGTCACATTCTATGCTTCGCGTACAATAAGAAAAAAAAAGTTTGCAATTTTGTAAAGTTTAGAAATAGTCAAGGTGGTCAGACACGAGAGCTATTTTATTTTGAATAAGTTGTAGCAAAAAACTCATATTTAATTATTTATTTGGTAAACAATTACCAAAAAATAAGTGTCACATCTAAGCATGACTCTACTACTTATATTTAGAATCTTGTGAAAATATATCATCATTTGATTATGATTAAGGTGGTCAGACATACACGTACTTTTTATCTTTTTCCTGAAATTTTCATACTACTCCATTGAAATCTAAAATATTGAACAATTAGATTAGTTTTTTTCAAACAAGGGCTAGTAGTTTAGAAACTACATTAAATTTCCTACAAATTTTGTTCTTACTGATGACATGTAACTGATTGAATGTTTGAAGATGTTAAGTTGATCACCGAAATGCATAAGGATAATGCAAGACATTAAATCAGTTAATGGTTTGTATTTTCATTGATGTCAACTTGATATAATCTAATCGGCTATAATCAAAGTGTCAAAGACTTCAGATAATAAAGGAGAAAAAGATTATGCTTTTAGTAATGCATAAAAGAGAAGTATTCACAATATGACTTCAAACACTGATGGTCAGTGGAAATCGACAAACAAATATCACCAAAAGTAAAGTCACATTGATGCCCGAGAAAGAACACCAATGAGAATTACTGATGAGAAGAATCACAAGCATAAACTGACACCCAGAAACATCGTGTAAACCGATGGAGAAGCCCGAGGAGAACTCAAGTGTTGACTGAAGATATCAAAGAGTTAAACACCGAAATTAACTTGAGTTAAGAAATGACAAAATATCTAGTTGGAAGAGCTAAATATAGAATTAAATGGTAGTTATCTTTGTTTTCATCGACAAGATAAAGCCAGAGATAAGTAAGGGATTGAAAGCTATTTTGTCCAATTTGCAAGAAGATCTCTACGAGATAAAACAAGAGTTTTGATTTAAATCTAATTGGCGATAATTGTGGATCACACCAAGATCAAGAAAATCAAGAACCTAACAATGGTGATATCATGTCTATAAAAGAGACAAATCAATTCATTATGAATTGTATGGGTGAATGAATGAAGAGAGGATGCTGAACATAAATTGATGAAGAGAAAACTTCATACAGTCCTGATCAATCAAGCTGAGGAAAGAGCTAAATTTTTTGCAGAAATTGAGAAATAGAGCACAACATCACCAAGTAGAATCAAAGTGGAGCAAAGTTATAAACCAATATATATTGATTAGAATAGTTTTATGACATTATAATAGATCAAAAAATCTGCAAGTATAAGTTGTATATGTGAATAGATCATACTATTTCAGTTTAACTATTGATTCAGAAAGTCTCATAACCAAGCGGGACTTAAAGATCCTTTCTATACTGAGATACATCCAATGGAGTATCAAAAAGTTTGATCATGAAGATAACATGAGATGCCAGATACCTATTGACAGGCCAAGTGAGTGTTTGATCAAGGAAGGTAGCATAGAGATGCTTGATATCAAGTGATAGACTAAACTTTTAAATCCTCTAACAAGGTTACACCTAACAGTGTGTTTGTAACCTTTAACAGGGTTGGCTCTTCACTGAGCTCACTTCAAAAGAGTGTAAATTTTTGGGTACAGGTCGCAAGTGGTTTTTCTCTTAACATGATTTCCACGTTAAAAATCCATGTATCAATGTATTTATGAGTCATAACTTTAGTGTTTTTCATTACACATAACTTAACTGGATTGATCGGTATACTCTAGATAATTTACTGTCTTTTGGTAAATTAATAGACTGCTATTCGATAAACATACAATAGAAGGTTTTACAAAGCATTTCGAGTAGTAGTATTTTGATAATAATATTTGGAGGCATTCATCTTATAGGACTGAAGATAACTAGAGGCTTAATATTGTGGTACTAAATTTTTGGGTTGATTATTGGAGTATTTTTAGGCCACTAATTTACCCCCCCCCTCTCAATTATTACTAACAATTGGTATGAGAGCTTGTGAGCTTAGAAAGGGAGTTTAACATCTCAAGCTAAAGATCACAAGATGAACAAACGAGATTTGCCTATTGAAAAAAGATAACTTTGCATCATGGCAAAGAAAAATAAGAATCCACCTATCAGGTATTAGGAATGATATTGTTCAATACGTAGATACTGAATATGTGTTGCTAACAAGACCTCAGACTCTTAAGAAATTAAGAGTAAAGCATGAGCATAACTGCATGATGATATAACTTCCATCATCACTCTCTAATGCTAAGTTTGAAGATGTCAAAACCTCCACCTATGCAAAGAAAATGTGGGAAATTTGAAGCTGGTACATGGAAGAGATGCCAATGTACTAAGAGAAAAGGCAGAAATCCTAAGAGGGAGGTTTGATGACCTAAGGATGAAAGGAGAAAACATCACTCAGCATAGCTACAAAATCAAAGAGGTATTAAATAATATCTCAGGAGTTGGAGGTGTACTTGAAGAGGAGATAGTGGTCAGTAAAATCTTAAGAACATTATTGCCTCTAAATTCTATTAGAGTTTCTACTATTCAAGAGATGAGAGCAGTTGCAAATAATACAATTACTCTAGATTGTCTGATTGGTAGACTAATTTCATTTGAGATGCATAACTTTTACAATAGTGTCTTACTATCTATAGAATCTGCATTCAAATCTTCTCTAAAGATAAGTAACTGAAGTCATAGACATACTATTAGAAATGATAGAGACAGTGATAATGAGGATCAAGGACTTGATGAGATTGAAGCACTTATGGCCAGAAGATTGTAGAGAGGAAAAGGTAGATACAAAGGTAAATTACCACTTGTATTTTTCAATTGTAAAGACGTTGGACACTTTATTGCAAGATGTCCAAACTGAAGAAAAGAGGACAAAGGAAATAATAGATCATATGAGAAGAAGTTTGACAAAGGTGATAACAGAGACTACCAAAGAACCTGACAATCTGACAAGAGAGATACCCGAGACTACAAGGACAAAGGGAAGAAATCTTGTTACCTAACTAAGAACAGAGTTGATGACACCGACACCAAATCAGAAGAAGACGTCGAGATGGTATTTGTAGCCATGAAGGATGATTCAGATGAAGATAAAGAAAGGTATGTAGAAACTGCACTCATATCTAAAGATAGTAAAAATGATGTCTGGATCATAGATAGTGGCTGCACTCACCATATGATCAGTGATAAACAAAACTTTGAGACTTTTGAATACTATAATGGTGGTTCAGTGAGAATGGGAAATGATACACCTTGTCCAGTTGAAGGTAAAGGAACCATAATGTTGAATAACCTGATAAAATGTGAAAATGCCTACTGGGTAAAAGGACTGAATTATAATTTTTTAAGTGTTTCATAGCTGATCAATTCAGGTCATAGAGTAGCATTTGAAAATAATAAGGCAAAGATCTATAATGAATCATGAAGGTTGATTGGTATCGGTGAGCAGAAAAAAGGTTACCTTTTCTATCTTGATGACACCAACTCTGCTTGTTTAATGGCGAGAAATGAAGACATATGGTTGTGGCACAAAATATTGTGTCTTGTGAACTTTGAAAACATGATAAAGATAAGCAACAAAAGGAATTTCAAAGGCTTACCAAGCATGACTAAGCCCGAGCATATCATGTGCAAGAATTATCAAAAAGGTAAAATGAAAAAGTCTAGTTTCAAGAGTAAAACCCATACATCTAATGTAATCCTAGAACTAGTCCATATAGATCTATGTGGAGCCATGAGGACAAAGAGCTACTATGGAGATATGTATTTTATTCTCTTTGTTGATGATTATTCTAGAATGATGACAGTAATATTCTTAAAAGATAAATCACAATAATTTAAGATGTTTAAATGGTATAAAGAAATGGTAGAAAAATAAAGTGAAAAGAAATTGAAATGCTTAAGGTCAGATAGAGGAGGGGAATTTACTTTAGATGAATTCAATAACTACTGCAATGACCATGGAATTAAAAGATAGGTTTCCACACCGAGGACACCACAACAAAATGGAATTGTTGAAAGGAGACACCATATGAGCTTTGATATGGTCATACACCCAATGTAAGTTACTTTAGAATCTTTGCTAGTCAATGTTATATATTGAAGGATGGTAGAAATGGAAAACTTGACTGCAAAAGTGAACAAGGTATCTTCCTAGGGTATTCAACCAAAAACAAGGCTTATAAATGTCTTAACAAGTCATCTAACAAAATCATTGGAAGTGCAAATGTGAAACAGATGAATTTGCATAAAAGAATGATAAGAAAAGAAAAAAGAAACCAGAGGACTACAACATGTTTGTTTATACATAACCTAACACTCTACCCGAGCAACAATGTTTCACTCCCGAGCCTCAGAACATTGCACCTGAGAATCATGCTACAATTACCAAAAAATAGGAAATTCCTCAAGATGATGTTCTGAACAATGGAGATGAGAACGAAGATCAAGAAAATGATCAGAATGATGAACACAGAGCTGAACCAAAACTTTCCAAGTATGTCAGAATACATCATCCACAAAATCAAATCATAGGAGACAAGAAGGTTGGAACAAGAACAAGAAGTAAGTCACTAAACACTGTTTACTTTATGATTTTGAGCCTAAATCTGTTAACACTGCACTTGAGAATGAAAAATGGGTTAGTTCTATGAATGAAGAAATAGAAAAAATTGAGAAGAATAGTACATGGACACTAGTACCAAGACTAGATGACAAGAATGTCATCGGTACCAAATGGGTATTCATAAACAAGCTAAATGAGAATGGATAAGTCACTAGAAACATAGCAAGATTAGTATGTACAAGAAGAAGGTATTTATTATGGAGAAACCTTTGTACCCATTGCTAGACTACAAGGAGTTAGAATCTTACTTTCTTATGCTACATTTAAAGGATTCAAGGTATACTAGATGGATGTCAAATCTCCATTCCTGAATGGAATACTAGAAGAAGAGGTATACATTAAACAACCAGAAGGGTTTGTTGAATTAGACAAGAGAAACATGGTATGTAGAATACATAAGTCCTTGTATATAATGAAACAAGCACCGAGAGCTTGTATAAAATACTTCACTCATATCTCATTAGCATAAAATTTGTTAGAACAAGTGAAAATAGAAATTTGTACTTAAAAGAAGATATCGATGTTAATATTCTGATTGCTGAAATTTTTGTTGATGATATCATTTTGGGGGAAATGAATTGTTATGCAAACCCTTTGCAAATCAAATGAGAAAAGAATTTGAGATGTCTATTTTTGGGGACATCAAATTCTTTCTTGGTCTACAAATTCTTCAACAAGATGCAGGCATCTACATCACTCAGTCAAAATACATCTAGGAAGTGCTGAAGATATTCAAGATGGACAATTCCAAACCAGTTGGAACACCTATGGCTGCTAGATGTAAGCTAAAAAAAAGAAGATAAATCCAATGAGGTAAATCATACCTTACATAGATCAATGATTGGAAAAATGATGTATGTTGTTCATACCAGACTAGATATAGCACACACAGTTGGAATAGTTGCAAGATTCTCTACTAATCCCAAAGAATCACATATGACTGTTGTCAAAAGAATTCTAAGCTATCTGAAAAACACTGAGGACTATGGCTTATGGTACAAAAGAGAAGGAAAGTTTGAGCTACAAGTCTATACAAATGTTGATTGGGCTGGAAATATTGATGACCTAAAGAGCACAACTGGAGGAGCATTCTTCATGGGTGATAGACTTGTCACATGGATGATCAAGAAGCAAGGATACATCTCTCAGTCTACTGCAGAAGTAGAGTATGTGGCTACTGCTGCAAATTGCTCCAATATTGCATGGATTAAACAATTGTTGGAAGGTATGAATATGAAGATCCTTGAACCTGTAATTATCTATTGTGATAATACCAGTGCAATTAACATTTTTAGGAATCTAGTCATACATGATAAGACTAAGCATATTTCTATCAAGTATCACTATCTAAGAGAACAAGTGAAAGCAAAGGTAGTGACACTGGAATATGTTTAATCAAAGGAACAATTAGCTGATATATTCACCAAGCCATTACCAAAGGATACATTTGAGTACCTGAGACAGAGACTAGGGGTCCAACCCTTGTCTATCGATCAGTAAGCTGACTAGGAGGTTGCATTATCCTATACCAAATCTGAAGATCAATCATGTTGATGCAAACACTGTAATGGACAACAATAGATACATTTGTACATTGCAAGGTACAAATCGGCTTAAAAAATAAGAACATTATATTGATGATGGATAGGGAAATTCAAGGAATATTTTATGCAACAGGATGGAACATGATATAGATGATTATTTTGTTTGGCATTATTTTCAAAGGGAGAGATAATATCATTATCATATAAAGGGAGAGATGATATCATTGTCATAAAGGGAGAGATTATTTCATCATCATAAGGGAGATATTATCTCATTGATCAGAAAAGATTATATCATTATCCATGAAGAGAAGTTCCTAAGAATCATAAAGAAGAGTTAATCAATATTCTAAGGGAGAGAAATTTATTACATATGAAATATCCATCTAAGGGAGAGAAGTAACAAAGGGAGGGAGTTCAGACAAAGAGAAAGATTGTTGTTAAAAGAAAAAGAGTTTATCAGGAAGAGGAACAGTCAATGTAGACCACACATCATAACAGAGATATCAGATGATACATCTATCCAGAGAAGGGATTGAAGATTGAAGAAAAACATTCTGCATGAAACAAATCTAAGCTATTATGAGCTTACCGAAATCCAGACATTTGTAATAGTTACAATAGGAAAGCTTGATGAAACTACATATTTCATATTGTATTAGTGATAGTATAGTATGATAATGTAGTATGTTTCCATCAATGCCAAAGGGAGAGATTGATGACATGTAACTGATGGAATGTTTGAAAATGTTAAGTTGATAACCAAAACACAAAAGGATAATGCAAGACATTAAATAAGTTAATGGTTTGTATTTTCATTGATGTCAACTTGATATAATCTAATCGGTTATAATCAAAGTGTCAAAGACTTCAGAGAATCAAAGAGAAAAAAATCCATGCTTTCAGTAATGCATAAAAGACAAGTATCCACAATATGACTTCAAACACCAATGTTCAATGGAAAATGATGGACAGATATCAATGAAAGTCAAGTCATAGGGATGCCCGAGAAAGAATACCGACAAGAATTACCGATGAGCAGAATCACAAGAGTAAACTGACAGTCAGAAACATAGTGTAAAATGATGGAGAATCCTAAGGAGAACTGGAGTGTTAACCGAAGCTATCAAAAATTTAAACACCAAAATTAACTTGAGTTCATAAATGCCAAAATATCTAGCTGACAGAGATAAATATAGACTTAACTGGTAGTTATCTTTGTTTTCATCGACAAGATAAAGCCCGAGATAAGTAAGGGATTTAAAGTTTTTTCGTCTAGTTGGCAAGAAGATCTCTCTAAAATAAAATAGGAGTTTTACTTTAAATCTAATTGGAGTGAATTGTGGATCATGCCAAGATTAAGAAAATCAAGAACCTAACAATGGTGATATCATGTCTATAAAAGAGACAACTCAATTCATTAAGAATTGTGTGGGTGAATGAATGAAAAGAGGATGCTGAAGAGAAACTGATGAAGAGAAAACTTCATACAGTCCTTATTAATTAATTTTAGGAAAGAGATAAATTTTCTGCGGACACCGAGCAAAAGAGAACAACATCACCAATAAAAATCAAAGTGGAGCAAAGGTATAAACTGAGATATATTGATCAGAATAGTTTTATGAGATTATAATAGAACTGAAAATATGCAACTATATAGGTTGTATATGTAAACAGATCATACTATTTCAGTTTAACCATTGATTTAGAAAGTCTCTTAACCGAGCGGGATATAAAGATCCTTTCTATATTGAGATACATCAAAAGGAGTATCAAAAATTTTGATCATAAAGATAGCATGAGATGCAAGATACTTATTGACAGGCCAAGTGAGTGTTTGATCAAGGAAGGTAGCATAGAGATCCTCGATATCAAGTGACAGACTAAAATTTCAAATCCTCTAACAAGGTCACACCTAACAGTGTGTTTGTAACCTTTAACAGGGTTGGCTCTTCACCGAGCCCACTTCAAAAGAGTGAAAATTTTGGGTTATCAGTCCCAAGTAGTTTTTCCCTTAACAGGGTTTCCATGTTAAAAATCCATGCGTCAATGTGTTTATGAGACATAACTTTAGTGTTTTACATTACACATAACTTAACTAGATTGATCGATATACTCTAGATAATTTACTGTCTTTTGGTAAATTAACATACTGCTATTTGGTAAACATATAGTAGAAGGTTTTACAAAGCATTTTGAGTAGTAGTATTTTGATAATAATATTTGGAGGCATTCATCTTATAGGACTGAAGATAACTAGAGGCTTAATATTTTGGTACTAAGTTTTTGGGTTGATTATTTGAATATTTTTAGGCCACTTATTCACCCCCCCCCCCCCACTTAGTTATTACTAACACTTACAACTTTTTCACATTAGGTTGATAAGATGTTCAGCTTTTTATGTCAAGTTGACTAACCTTGATTTTTTTATTTTTCATTGCCACTTAAGGCTATATCTTGGTATACCATCATCTTGCACATACCCATGTGTATATACACATATACACATACACATATATACACACATGTGCAGGTATATATACACATGTTTATATGCATGTGTATATACATACACATGTATATACACATATGTTTATACACACATGTATATATAGATATACATATACACACATACACATACATATACACACATGTGTAAAGCTTAAATTTGGTTTTATAAAAATTGGAATTGGAATAGCCAATTCCATTTCCACCTATTTGGGAGGAAGATGCATATTCCCATTTTGGGGCAAAATTAGAATTTGAAAATTCTAATTCCAATTTTGTAAGATGGACACAAACATGGAATTGGCATTATCCAGGATTAGATAATGGCAATTCGAGTCTAATTTTGTGAAACAAACGGACCCCAAACGTACATTCATGAACATTTCCTCTTAAGTTCCATCCACCGGGAAGATATTTGCTAACAACAATTTTTTAGGCCTTTCCAAAGTTTTAAAATTAAATTTGAAAGGATAAATGCCTTTTTAGGTTTTTTGATTAAAATTTAGTTTCATAAACTAATATTAATGAAAATCCAAGTTGGCTATTTAAAGATAATGCCTAAGATAAGTTATGCACACATGTGGAGTCACACTCTTAGTTATAGATGGTTGGGTTATTAGTACTTGGCATTAACTTGTTTTTAATAAATTGAGTTTTCACTAATTTAAAAAATAAATCAATTTTACATAGTTAATATTAATAATTAAGAATGATAGATTTTTAAAGGCTTTCAATTTCTTTACAGTTAAAAAATAAATATTTATTTTTAATTATTTCAATAAAATTTAAAATAATAAAACACAACTCAAATTTAAGTACATTCTTAAGAAGAAATAATCTTGTTTATTTTACACAATCAAAATACAAATACAAATTTAAATACAAGATTAAACTATTATATTAATTAAAGAAAAAATAAACATTCTATTTTTGTTATTAGATTTTATAAAACAATGTTTTATTTAAATAGAAATCCTATCCACCATTTCTACTTACAAGCAAATTTGTTTTATAAATTAATTTCAAAAAATTTCAATGCTTAGCATTGTATTTGTCTTTGTATCAATTTAATATTAATTCACATGAAGAAAATTGCATTAATTTATTTTGATTTGCCTATACTTTATTCTGATTTAACTCTAGTTTATGTAAGGTTATTTTTGACGTTCTCTTTGATGGGATAATTGTTGGAAGGAATTAATTTCTTCTACATCATGTCTTCTCCCATACACAAGCCTATTAAATAAACTAGAGTCAAGTCAGAATATTTAAACTATTATCCACATCCACTTAAGATATGCAGGGTTATTTGATATTAATTGAAATTGGAATGTGATTCAATGTAACTGTAGAGTCCATTTTTTTTTCTCCAAATTTCCTAAGTTTTCTTTGACATATGTTGTGAATCCTTCCATGTTTTGTATTTTTTGGTCACATTTGTTGAGTTCTATTATGATGTAGTTACCTAAGTGTTTTAGAACTGCTAATCTCTGGTGAGATCAAGCATGTGGACTTTTCTATAAAAGCACATGCAATGTAATGTGATTTTTGAATTAATTAAACAAGTTTATAGTTCTTAGCATTGCATTGAAATCGTTATTCACATTGACTTAAAATATGGAATATTGTTTACAATTAATTTAAATTGGAGTGCAATTCATTGTAACTATAGAGTCCATTTTCATGCCACATTTCCTAAGTTGTCTTTGACACATGTTGTGAATCTCTCCATGTTTTTTACCTAAGTATTTTATAATTTCACATTTCTGTTCTGATTGAGCATATGGACATATTTATAAAATCATACACAATGTAATATGTTTTGTGAATTAATAAAAATCAATTGTCAGTGCTCATTATTACATTGTATTTGTCTTTGTTTTATTTTTATTTTCTCTCTATCTATCTTTAGTAGTCTAGAATCTTAGTCTAAATTGAGAATTCAGTGATATCAGTGATTGTGTTTGCAATTCTGATTTCTCAATGCATATACCTACCTTATTTTTTAATATAAATTTAATGACTTTCTACATTAAAAAAAATATTTAAAATAATTAAAATAAATAGACTCGCAAGAAAATAGTAATAAACATTAAGTTATCCTATACATTGATGAGCCTCCATATATAAACTAAGAACTACTTATTCCTAAAAGAGATGAATTGAGCTCCGAGTTTCTCTTGGATAACTTTTGATGCCTTTAAGGGCTAACAAGTTACCTGCACGTGTTTACTACTTTGTCTAATTTCACCTTTTAATTACCTTATCTAGAATTTTTACAACAATCTATACATTGTTTAAATAATATTAAATATAGTCATGCAAAAAAACTGGGTGCAGTGATAAAACACACTCAAAAGACAATATAGTTTTGCTATGTTGAACCATGGTATAGTTTTTCTTTTTGGACATTGTAATCCAAACTGTTTCAATTGTACGGTTATTTTTCTATCTTCCACATGCGCAACAAAAATCTATAAATTAAAGATAAGTCATTGAACTGGATGTTGTTGTTGCACTTATAGTGTTCCCATGGATTGTGGGTTATTTGGAAAGTATTATTTTATTTTTGTTCTCTCTCTTCCATTTATGGATGGTTTTCTATATAATTTTAAATTGTTGTATTTTTGTATGAACTCTCAACAGAAGTGTTTAGCTACAAAGATTTTTAATGGTGTGAATCTAATTGTAATAGTGTACTTTAAGATGGAGCTAGGTTAGATGTCCAGAATATTTTATGTTTTATTTGAGCAATATAAATTTTTTTTTTCCTTTTTTTTACTCCCCTATTTCTTTCATTTGGTATCAAAGTTGGGGTGTGGTTAAAAGTAGAGTGTTAGTAGAAGAGGAAAGAGAATTTATTGGAATGTAAGAACTTATGTGAAGCACTTAAGAAAATGAAGATACAAAAGTCAATTGAAGAAACAATCCATCCAAGTAAAATTTTTCATTAAATTGGAAAGAAGTCTAATTCTCTCACCCATGAATAGATCCTTGTCTTCTACTCAAATATATTACTCATGTTTGAACGACAAAGTATCCATACTTGTGTTATCGGTGATCAAGCATGTGGACGTGTGCAATGTAATGTGTTTTTGAATAAATAAAATCAATTTTTAGTGCTCATTATTGCATTATATTTGTCTTTGTTTTATTTCTAGTTTTCTCTCTATCTATTAATAATCTAGAATCTCGGTCTAAACTCAGGATTCTAGATGGTTAAGAACTAAAATTCTTATTTCTTCGATATGATAACATTTTTTTGTGCTATAGTTACTTCATGTTAGGTTTCTACTTATATCTAATTTGTACTGATATATTTTTCACTTTTCTTTATTTGAAACCTATAATCCTTAACAAAGGATCCACCAAGATTGAGAACATTCTCAACCAGAAGTGCCCGAGCACAAATGTTTCATGAAATTGAGTATTCAGTGATGTTAGTGATTGCGTTTGTCATTCTAATATGTCAATCCATATACCTACTTAACTTTTTTAATATATATCTAGTGATTTTTTTATTAAGTAAAATAGGTTTTAAAAAGTAACAGAGGTTAAAGTATTTCCAGAAAAAAAAACAAAGTCTAAAAACAAAATAGTTCACCACAACGCCGGAGCAAAACCAAACAAAACTACTAAAAAGAAAACAACAAAAGGACAACCCAAAGATCCAGGGACCATAATCAGGAGATGTTCACCATCAGGCAAGCCACTTTGGACAAGAGGATATCCATCTTAGCACCCAAATATTTAATCTTTTGGAGGTCAATCAGGGTGTCAATCTCCTTCTTCGCGCTAGCCCTTGTCCTCTTACTAGGTCCCTCTTCAGTCTTCTGGTCTTTTTCCCCAACTGTATTGGCCACCTCAATCCCTTCAAGTTTCTCTTCTAGATTTTCAATGAGAATCTTGGTGTGGTCATCAGAGGCTTTGAAAATGTTGAAGCTCTGTTCAACAATGCTTTTAAGGGTCGCCCCAAACCTCAACATCTTATCCTCCATTTTTCTAGCCCTCGTACTTAGATTCGTCTGGTCTTCAACAGTGCTCTCAACCTTGGTATTGTCAGTCACTTTGGCTTTATTCTTGAGCTCTCCCACTTCATGGTATAACCATTTGATGGACCTGTAATTGCCTAGGATGTTGTTTTGTGCATTATTGAGCAGATCTAGATATATTGACGATATATATCTAGTCAGTTGCTACTTTAAAAGAAATATTATAAAAAATAAAATAAATAGATTCTAAAAATAAAAATAATAAAAATTCATGACGACACCATAAAAAGTAAACACAAAATGAAACCATGAAAAGTGAAAACAAAAATATCTAGGGAGATCAAGAGGAGCCCTAACACTAGTAAGAAGTCTATTTTGATGAATCATCGTTGCTTGAAAGAATTGTTGCACTGCCATGACGGGGTCTATCAAGGCATAGTTTCTATAGAAATGAGAAGTTTTCAAAGAGTTCTTAAGGTTGCTAAATGTAATGTTGGAAAAGAAAGGTCACTAATATGAGAGGGAAATTGAAAGTTAAATAACCTTTTTAAAAACATTGTGGTGTATTTTTTGAAGAGTCTACTTCGAACAAATTTTCAAAGGGATTTGATAAAGTTACAATACCGATAGCCTCATGAAAACCTAGATTTCACTAAGAATTCTTAGCTTTTTGAGGTTATACAAAGTTTGAGGAGGTTGTATATGTGTAAATATTTATGTTGATTGAGAAATACAAATTGTGTACTTGATAATTTTTTTGGATTCATTTATGTTTACACAAGATAGTAAGGAAGAGGAATTGGTAAAAGAGATAAAAATTTGTCAAAGAGGATACTTGTTGTCTCAAGTTGTGAAAATCTAATTGTAGAATCTTCATTAGATAAATCAATAATATGGTTTAATGTCATAGTATTCTACTACTATGTTAAGTCTAGGAAATACAACTAAAACTAGTATCTCAAAACAATGATATGTAATTCTATTGGAGTGTTGAGAAAAAAAAACATGTGTATCACACCTAAAACTACAATGCAATAGTAACCAAGTGGGATGGAGTTCATGGTTAGAGAATCCCAAAAGAATCATGCGATTTTCTAGGTTGGATCTATCGAATTAGAAGATTTTATATCTTGAAGTAGCAATCAAAGAAGTTGTTGGTAAACAGATTGTTATTTCCCAATCTAACTCTCAAATGCCCAAATCTGAAAGAACGATCAGATACCAATAGTTGGATAATCTATCATCAGGTTGATAGATTTCCTCTGAATTCAAAGGTTCATCTCCCTTATCAAATGATATTCAATGAATTTACTTGTTCCTAAACTAATTGGGTACGTTCTTAACCTGATAACGGAAGAGGAAAACCAAGCCAGCCCCAGACAAGACTAACTCAGGCAATAAATCCAGCTCTAAACCTAGCCAATCCCAGAAATCCACACATCTTATGACTCTCCGGCATTGGAAATGCAAAATCAATGCTAAAAATGCAAAGTAAATGAAACTGAAATGAAATGAAGATCAAACATTCTTATTTCTGCAAAGTGAATGGATGAAATACTCAGATTCGCAACCCATTCCCCATTTAACTCCAACATGCAGGACAATGTTTACAATGTGAGTGCAACAATTCCCAGATAGAATACAAACAGAGAAATTAATTCTCAAACTCTCAGATTTGATGTAAAACTCCCCTTTATTATAAACATTTAAATAATAATACTCAGACTATTATGAACTCACAACTTGTTTGCTAAAATCATTACAGAAATCCTAACATTTAATCTCAAAATGAAAATACAATAACCAATGCTCTCTTTCCTCCTTAGCACTCTGTCTCTAGAAGAAAAGAAGAACCCCTTACCCAGAAAAAGATCTGCAATAAATACTCTCTCAAGTGATCGGTTGATTCTTCCATGACCATTCTGTTCCTCTACCTTTTCGGTTCTGTAACCATTCAATTTATAACTGATTCTTGGTCTTTTCTAATTCACGTAGCTTGTTATCTTCATCTTTTAACATACATGTTTGATTCCTATAAAAAATATATATTATATTGTATGTAAAACTGTTTTAATAAAACCATCAAAACTTCTCCTTAAGTGCATATGCTCGGTCCAATTTAGATAATCAAATCCAAATGTTGAGAAATGCTCTTTTTAATGACACCTGTCC